>OMOW01107328.1:0-18313 GCA_900312555.1 Lamprogrammus exutus
GCCACCCAAACACGGTGGAGAGTCCCAGCACAGTGGAGGCCACCCACACCATCACCACGACGGCTGCAGTCAGCTTCAGCGTCATCTTGACTTCGTAGCGCATGGGGTGGACTATGTAGTAGTAACGCTCCACACTGATGGCTGTGATGGTGAAGATAGAGGCGGCGATGAGGAACACATTGAGGAAGACGTAGACCTGGCACTCCAACACTGTGAAGACCACGCCAGCGAAGTAAGGAGAGCAGGACACGAGTCCAAGAGGCATGAGCAGTATGGCACACAGAAGGTCTACCGCACACAGGTGGCACACAAAGGCAAACTTCCTCAGGTGAGGGGCTTTTATGATAACCACCAGCACAGCAGTGTTGGCTAGAAGTGCCAGAACATTCAGAGTCACCATGAAAAATATCCCTGTCAGGTCCTTAAAGCGGGTCTGGGCATTCGGAAGGGTGCCCAGATGCCTGCTGGGGGCTGAGGGCATCGGAGCCCAAGAAGTCGTGCTGTCATTGTAATCAGGGGTCTGGAATGAACTATTTTCCTCCATGATTCATAGTGAAGCTTTCAGAGTACACATCTATATTTCAGACTCCCCCATTGTTCAACGCTGAAGCAGAAGGATCCTTCGGACTTCAAGTGAAATGCTCTTCAATCCTACGTTAAACAAAATAAAGAGTGTTATAACAGGACACGCAAACACGCGTACAAATGAAAATTAGCTTCTATCCTGAAAACACCATCTGTAACTCAAATATAAGCAATTAAGTCACCTCACTTGTGAAATTCAAAACAGAGGATTGGAACCTGCTGTCATTCCCAAACTAGTTGATCAGTGTAAATCTAATCTCTATTTTTTAAATGTCTTTTTAAAATTCTTTTTAAAGATTTGATTACTTCAGCAACATCTGTGAGCTGAAGAAAATCATGTTTGTTTATGCTTCATTTAGGAGTCAAAATTCTTCCAAATTTTAAATGTGATTAAATCTTTCATTTACGTGGTCGGGCCTTTAGCCACACTGTGCAGAGGTCTGTTCTAAAACAATAAGTTTTGCTGAGTCATCTGGATCACTGTGCTGAGTAAAACCCTGAAGTTCCTCAAATTTGGAACAAGCATCCATTCCTTATACACAGGAAAGATACTGAAAGTCACATTAACCAATTGCCACAATAACCGTTTGTTTCTAAGTTACAACTTGATGCTCACTTCAGCATCATAACCTTCATGACCACGCACATACAGCACCTTAAAGCCTCTGGCAAGCAAATCAATAACCCTTCACACAACTCATTTGTGGCTATATTTAAGAAAGGGTTCTTTCTGTCTCCGCGTGAGCGAGGGATGTGATCAATGGGAATAATTCATGGGGGACGCCCAGTCTGTCCTCCATCCGTCCCCATCCTTTTGAGATGAAAGATAATGAGTGTGCTTGTTTTAGCCCAGCTGCAGGGAGCTGGCCGCATTGATTAGTATGTGTTCAGTGTCACCCTACATTGCCCCATCAAAGACACAAGCTCATGCTAGTACAGGGCTGACCTTCACTTCTTATAAACACACAATATTCATCTTTCCTTTTGCAGCCAAATTCATGGGATGTGTTTATTATCAAGGACATTGTAACAAATATCCAGAACTGCACTTACTCCTCCTTGTTTTCTGAAGACTGATAATGCTGCTATGTAAAGTGCCTCCCATACATTAATCTACTGAACTTGTGCTGATATCATAATCAGGCTTTAGAAAATGGCCATAGAGGATGCTGTGTCCTAAATACATGTGCTCGCTGGCTGTTAGTGATCAACTGATGCTGTAATCTCCTCTGGTGGACAGCTATTGGCATGCTGTGTTCGTAATGAGATTTATCCCCAGGAAGGACCAGTGTGTGTACATTCTCATGCATGTTATGTAAGGGTGTCCTTGTTTTCATCGTGTTCCACTTCCACATCCTTAAAGCTGTTCAGCCACCAGTTAGTTCAATTTAATGCAATTCGCTAAACTTTCTGCTTGTTAACTCAACAGAAAAACGTTGTACTTAAAATACCTGAATAGTTCATAATTATCATCGATTTTGTGCAGTGCATTTTCAAAGGTCAAATTGGGTCAAATCATTTATGCATTGTTGGTTTCACCGGGGGGGGTGTTCTACCTCAAACATGACAAACTGCAAATTGTGGTATAAATGCATAAATCTGGAATGTATGTAAATATGTCACGTTTGAGAGAGAAATGAAATGAAATAAACCAAGTTTGTATTTTGAGTGAATTATAGTATATTTTCTTCGATGCCTATATCAACATTTTTCCCTGTGTTTGTATGGGATAGCAATTGACTTTGCTTAAATCACATATACATCTGAGTGTATTGGTGTGAGGAGTCATTACTGTATATTCCATTGTTGTGTTTTAAATGTCTTACGACTTTTGTTTTCATTTTGTGGAGTAATTTCTCCAAATTATTATTAGCGTAATCTCAGCAGATTGTAATATGCTGAGACTTAACACAGACATTTGTGGAACTCTTGGATCACTTTTGCTTATGTGTGCTCATAACATGCTCATAATACAGTATATTGTTAAAGTGCAGCATATTAACTGTAATTACATTAAATTATAGTAAAGCTGACTACAGTATTCCACTCTGTTAAACTGAATCATCACTGAACTTAAATCAAATATTCCTCAGTGCTTCCCTGTCCTCTTCATAACAGGGAAGTAAAGCTCACCGAACTCCCATCTGGTGACAAAATAGAATATCAATTAAGAGCATAATGTTTTCATTCAGATTTGCCAAATAGATTAGATTATTGTTGTTAATGTAACTTTCTGATATTATCGTCTCTGTTAAAAGGTGGATTTTACCAAAGAGGGTTATAACCACGCACTGACCCCTATTTGACAGCACAAAACTTACCAAGCAACTTGTTTCACGTTTTAAAAATATACTCGTAGCTCCTCCAAACGCCTTCAAGTGTTCTGAAGTTGAGTACTTCCAAAGCTGGCTGTCAGCTCGTCTCTTTTACACAAACATCCTTCAAAGCATCAGCGTTCAGGTGTCATTGCTTCCAGGTTCCAGGCTCTGCCCTGAACTGAGGACAAAGCTCTACGTTTCCCCAAAAGACATAGATGGAGGGACCTTGGAAGTACAGAGAGAGGTGATGTATGGTTAGTCCACAGAGACAGCACAGCTGGCTGAGGGAGAGGAGGAGGAGGAGCCACAACTGCTCATTGTTCAGAGATTTTCAAGGGGAAGATGACTCTATCAAACCGCTCCTACTAACACTGTCCCACCCACACACACACGCCACTTTCAGCTGTCAGTGTGTGCCAGTGACTGTCACTCATTGTACCCTCTGCCTCCACACATCCTCCTCCATTCTTCTGTCCAGTGCTTCTCCTGGCAGTTTCGGTTCATTCACCATCTTTCACACAGCCGAAGTGTTCTAATGTTCTTTCCTGCTCCTCCTGGATTTCGTGATTTTTATCAGATAGTACAAACATCTCAACGGTTGGACCCCTCTGGGAGAGGATCGATGCCTACAAGAAATGAGGCGCGACACTGGCATCTGCTGGCTGCTGACTGAAAAATGACTCCCGTGAGAGAAAAACTGACTGAAGGGTCCAGATTAAGATACCAGGAGGATTACAGAACCAAACTAAATATAAGCTACGACAAGAAAAATGTATAAATAAATATACAATGCTGTAATGTCTAACAGTAATACTACATGTTCACAAAGAGGAAGGTAGAAGCTTATACACAGTAGTTCCTGCCCTCTATTTTACAACTATATATTCCTGCCTAATAGACCTTTTTCTCATTATTGACATATGCACTGACACAAAGGTATAAGTAATCATGTTATTAATAACTGCAATAGAGGTTCATTAATGTTAGAATTACACGTTTGCTTTTACTGCCAAGTCAAAATCTCTATTCCCACGGTTGTAAATGTGTCAAGTGTTATGGAAACAGAAGCAGTATGAAGTCTAATGATGTTTATTGATCATATATTACCCCACATTTTAGCAAAAGCCCATTCTGATTTCACACATTTATTCAAAAAGACAGTAACATGGGAGTGATGTCACAGGAAGAAGAACAGTCAAAGATCACTTACAGAATATTTTGCAACTGCGTACAGACTATTCTAGACAAGAGTATCGCTTAATACCAGAGTACCACTTAGTGTAAATGAAGTAACTGGTATGACTTGCAGCGTACAAAATGAGCTTTCATAAATTCAAACACTGATAATCATGTATTTATGACATTTTATAGTGCTGCTCAATGACTTGATTTTGTGCTCATCACATCATCTCATTTACTGCACATACAAGAGACAAAGGCTGCTGTCATTTTCGGTCAAAAGACAGAATTCTGAACCATGTTTTAATTAGGACAAATAACTTTAGATTTCAACACAGAACGCACTAGTTATTGATCAAGAAAGGCACCCAGTCACACATATGCATGGGCCGAGAAACACTGCTGAACAACAGATGGAGACAATAAAGTCAAATCTCAGCTATAAGTGATTTGCATTTGTTATTTCTGCGTGATCAGGCAGGAACGAAGCATCTTGGCAAGCTTTGTTTTCAGCTTTGCCCAATCCAAGTCTTCTCTTCATTAACTTGTCCTCATTATTCAGTTTTGTGCGGATTGCAGTTTTTATCTGGCTGCCGTCAACGCCAAACTTGATTGCCACATGATCTGGAAGAAAAATATCATCTGGTTTAATCTCTATTTTGTGTTATTAAATAGATATATCATGTGGAGGCCTGCGTCATTAAATTCAATAATATTAGGATGATGTACATCACCCTATTTCATATCTTTACCCATTATACTTCTCATGATATCAGGAGGGAGCTGAGGCTTCTGGCAGTCCTCTCCGGTTATGGTAGCCCTCCGGCCTTGCAGAGAATGTGTGGCCAAGGTTTCCCGGTCAAAAAGCATCATCAGCAAGGCCGAAGTATATTTCCTGAAGTCTGTGATCTCTGCTACGCGCTCATAAAGATTCTTTGGTACTCTCAGGTTCTCAGCAAGATACAGATAGTTATCATCCTGAGGGGGGAAGGTACACACATGTTAAGATGCAATATCTTTGTTATAACATTAAGACGTTTAAGATGTTTAGTATTTGTGATCGATGAAGGGTTGATCTAAGAGAAATCTAATCTAAGTAGATCTAAGTATATGAAATAATAATGAAAATATTATTTGCAGGCGTACTGATGGAAGACTATTTCACAAACGATAACATTCAAGGGCCCTGACCAATCTTCCCAGACCAATGCACTTAACAGCAAACACTGTGTGTGGGTGTGTGTGTGTGTGTGGGTTTGAGTTGTGACCTCTGCGATGTTTTGAAGCATTCTCATGTCTGCCTCAGGCTCAGGCTCGGCCAGAAAAGACATGCTTTCATCGTGAGTGTTCTGCGGCGTAACGGCTGGCTCGCGTCCTTGCAGCGCCTGGTCCAGAGTGACTCTCAGCTCGTGTGCCGTGTGTCTCATCTGCATCATGAGAGCGTTCATCTCTGCAAGTTGAACAAACGCGGGCAAATCAGAGATGGTCAAACATTATGAAAATGTACCCGATTAATGACATGAATCTTCTCTCCGCCCACCTTTCAGCTCCCTCAGCTCTCTCTCGGCCAACAGTCGACACCTTCGTTCATATCTGAGCTGAGCTTGCAGCTGCTCTATTTTCATAAGCAGACTGATGGTATCTGTTCTGATCCCTGAGCTTGCAATAGTTTCGTCATCGATTTCAATGTCCTCACTCTGCCAAATGAAGAGAAACAAACAGAACAATTACTATGAATCAGCAGTCAAAATTTACCTTCTTCAATTACAATACAAGCTATATATATTATATATATATATATAGCCAGATATTGTCTAATTTAAATCATAATTTTTTAATTTGACTGTTATTATTATTATTTTATTTTTTATTATTATTTTATTATTTTGATAAATACATGCAGGGCAGTTTTATTAAGACAACATGAGTGATGCATTTGGAATAAATGTTGAAATGTAGTAGAAAACATGTTTATATTAATCAAAGTTAAGTTTCAACAGTATCAATTGTGAAATGTTGTTTGGGTATTAGTACCAATACTCTGCCTTTTGAACCAAAACCAAAAGATTTCAAGTGATACTCACGTCTACCAACAGGTGTATAATCGCCTTATTTATGTTTCATTTTAGGCTAATACATTATTTATTGCTGTGTTCTTTATACCGCCACACACCCATTCAGCGCTTGTACGTAAATATCAACATTATACAAACAATTCTTGTGTTTCTATATGTTCTGACGCTGGATTTTGGACCACTGAATATAACATCAGCAGTCAGATTCCCTGATGATCCAGAGTGACTTCACGCACAGTTACAACGCAAAATGATCCACCTCATTGTTGGGAAACGGGGAGAATCTGGAGGTTTCTGGTAATCTGTGTTTAAGATGCTCCGCGGGATCACAGTCCAGGTCCGGACTTTCCGCGCAGACCTTTATCATTTTGACCGGAGGTTGTGTTGGAGATGTTCCGTGGTCTCTCTTGGGTGGCATGTGTGGAAATCTGCAGGGTAAACAAGCTTCGGTCAGCTGATAGACGTGAACAAATATCGCTTTTTCTGCACGGCTTGGAGCAAAACTTTGACTCAAACTTTTTACTCAGCATCCATGTGAGAGTAAAATGGAAAAGTTAGCTAGCCGCTCCACAGTGCATCCCCACCACCACCTCCTCCTCCTCTTTTTCCTCCTCCTCCTCCTCTGATTACTTACAGCTGGAGCGACACAAACTGTCCTCAATCAACACTCGCACACGTTGTCTTTGATGCTAACTGCGCGTTACTCACTCCAAAAGAGTCTCGCCCGGCCGTTAAAACTGATAATACTCGGTGAATTCACCGTAACGTTACCCACTGAGGACAAAGGGCAGCGCAGTACATGGAAATACTGCGTGGTAGAGGAAGTAGTAGTACTACTGCAGTAGTGCAGTACATAGATCCCGATGCCGTTAGATGTAATTTTGAGCAGCCGGGCAAAATGGTTGAGGGTGAAATATTGCTCCCACATTAATCTTTTCTGTAGGAGGAGCAGACGTTTATTAGATCACTGTGTGGTGTTTTATTTTATTTTTCCAATTATATGCGGAACAAAGCTGCGAAAACTTCTTCCCCGAGGGAAGTATTTTGCCTCAGTACAGGTTTCCTGCTCATCTAACGCCCTCCTTCCACCAATAAGAATCCGCGTTTTGCCTGTGCATCCCGCCTGGCCAATGAGATACCTGTATTTAAATAGAAGGCGGGACATCTGGAGCCCAACCACTCTCATCTATTTAAACCCGACTACATTTGTGTAGTTTGGTTGGCGTGTACTGTACACATGTGGGTCCAATGTTGACTAGCCGGGGAAAGTTGAAGAGTTGTGTTCGTAAATATTATACACTTTGAAACGTTGTTCAATATTTGTCACCATGTCTTCTTCATTCTTCATAAAGAAAGCAGAAAACCCCAAGCTGACCAAAAAAGGGAAAAATACATCTGTGGCTAAACGAAAGGTAACTGAGCTGTTAGCTGCGTGGCTAACTAGCATGCTGGATATTCACTGAATTTACACATTCACTGTTAACCCGCTAATGTCCCACCCCCCCCCAAAAAAATCCAGATTGATGCGGACTCTGGAGGTAAAAGCAAAGGAAAAGCTAAGAAGCTCAAGTCGAAATACAACGAAGAGATTTCCAGTGACTCTGAGGCGGAAAGGTGAGCGTCTGACCCGCTTACTGATCACTTTGTGGGGCTGGAAGAGGACACAACTAATCCAGCTGCTGGTGTGAATTGCTGTCTTTTTGTTGTTGTCACACAGCCCCGTAGCGTCTAAGAAAAGACAGAGTAACGCAGAGATCGAGTATGAGGAGACGCCACAGGAGAAGAAGCTTCGATTGGCCAAACTTTACCTTGACCAGTTAAAAGACGAAGGTAAGTCTGCGAGATGTCAGCAGCGTCTCAGATGTAAATCATCAGGAGACACTGAGACTTTGACATGTGTCAGGTGGACAGTTGTAAAATGCGTAATTGGCTCACATGTCTTGGTTCTGTCCATGTCAGAGGAAAATAAAGCAGAAGAAGAATCCTTTGAGACGGATCTGATTGCTGGGCGACTTCAAGAGGAAGTGGTGAGAAATATCTTCGCTAAATCTGTCAAACTGTCGTGGTTGACATTAATTAAAATGCTTGTCTATGTTGTCCATCTTACAAATGTGATTTCCCCTCCCAGCTTGAACAGAGAGGGAAGCTCCAGCGATTTATTGCCAAAGACGTACGTATGCAAATTTTCATCTTTGGTGATTTGACGTCTCTCCCGCAAAGCTGACTTGAATTTGTCTTTGTTCCAGCTCGTCCCACCCGACGCCTCAGAGATCCGAGTTCTACGAGGACACAAACTGCCAATCACCTGCCTGGTCGTCGCCCCTGACGACAAGTGCATCTTTTCGGCCGCTAAAGACTGCTCAATCATTAAATGTTCGTGAACAGACAAATGCCGGGTTTAGCTCTCTTAAAGTGTAGGAGGTGCGTCGGCCTAATTTAGCGATCTGTCCATTTTGTCCCTCTATACTTTCAGGGGATGTAGAGAGCGGGAAGAAACTGCACACGATAGCCGGGGGCAGGAAAGGAACCGAGGATCGCCATGTTGGACACACAGCCCACATCCTGTGCATGGCGATATCATCAGATGGAAAGTATCTGGTGAGTGTTCGTCTCCCAGCAAACCTTCATTTTGTCTCTTTAGTGAGACAGACATTTAATAGGCACACGGGTGACATGGAGTTTCGTTTTGTTACACATGACGTCCTAACCAGATCATCTTTTCAGGCCTCGGGAGACATGAACAAACTGATCATGATCTGGGAGGCAGAAACGTGTAAACACCTCTACAAATTCACCGGACACAAAGGTCCCGTGTCGGTAAGCTCACCGTCTGTCTCTCGCTATCCGCAGTGACCTGTGCAGAGCTCAGCCCGCGCCTTTTCCCTCCGCAGGGTCTTTCGTTCCGGAGGGGCTCTCACGACCTGTACAGCGCCTCGCACGATCGCTCGGTCAAGGTGTGGAACGTGGACGAGAACGCGTACGTGGAAACTCTGTGAGTACACGGCCGCGGTCACAGGTCACCGCCACACGCTTGCTTTGGTGTGGATGTGTGACGTGTTGTTGTGCCTGTGAATCTCTGTAGCTTTGGGCACCAGGACGCCATCACGGGATTGGACAGTCTGAGCCGCGAGCGCTGCGTGACTGCAGGAGGACGAGATCGCACCGTGAGAGTGTGGAAGATCGCAGAGGAGTCTCAGCTGGTTTTCCACGGCCACGAGTGAGTCGCTTCCAGACCCGTTTCGTGTGTTGAGCTGTGTCAGCGCGGCCTCGCCCTCTACTGGTCATAATGATGTTCTACACAAACTCATTCTCATCGTTGTCTCTTGAGTTTTGAGCAACAAGTGGGAAGTAGTGGGACAAAAATGGATTGATCGATACTGGGGCTGACAGTTTAATCGATTATTATCGACTGTTCAATTTTAATACGTAATCGGTTTGAAAATGCACATAATCAATTATTTGACAGTATGAGCCCACACTCCAGCACAGTTGTCTTAAATGTCAAATAGAATAAATGCTATAAATAATCGATAAATGGTAAATGACAGAATGACAAAATAATATTAATAATATAAAAATAAGATGGTTATTAAAACATAATAAAATAAAAAATCTAGCTCGCAGCACCGTAGCCTACTGTTTATCCTATGGATAGTTTTAACTCTTTATCAAATTGGCCGAATAATAATGATTTATTGAAATTATTAATAGCTGGGATTGAGAATCTGCAATTTTGTATATATGTACTTTATACAAATTCCAATTCCGATCGATTACTCGATTAATAGTTGAAATAATCTGTGGATTAATTGATTAGTAAAATATTTGAAAGTGACGGCCCTGTCTAGTTGCATGTCTGGGAGAGATCATTATGTTCACTCTTTTAATACTTTAAGTATAATATCCATAATGTTTTCAGTCCATAACTTTGAAGTGCTGTTAATGTTAATTCTGTCATTTATGATTTATAAATAATCCCAAAGACTCTACAATCAACCTAAAAATAGAGAGAGAGCTGCAGAAAGACCAGTTAGAAAATGCTTTCTGTCGACTAAAGTGTGAATTGCTTGAAGAATAAAAACACATGAAAATATAGATTAACACATATTTATATTTGATTCTACTGTGGTCATGTGCAGTATTAAGCTATATTAAGCTGGTTGTCTCACTGGAGCACACACACACTAACTTAACATGTGTTGTGTCCCCATCGTCACGGCCTCCTGCAGGGGCTCCATCGACTGCATCCAGCTCATAAACGAGGAGCACATGATCACGGGAGCCGACGACGGGTAAGGAACCCAGCTTGGATTTGGATCCAGGATGCGATTTCATCTGCTCCCAGACTCATTCGCGTTTTCTCTTTGTGTCGCCTCTCTCCGCGTTGTGTGCGCCCTCAGCTCCGTGTCTCTTTGGAGTGTCAACAAGAAGAAACCCCTGAGCACTGTGAAGCAGGCTCACGGTTGCCATGGCGACGGGGGCCTGGCGCAGCCTCATTGGGTGGCATCGGTGGCGGCGCTTCAGAACTCGGATACTGTTGCATCAGGTGCCTCTGGCTGTGAGAATCCTCTTCACCAGCTTTCTTTATTAATAAAACGCATTCATTAAAACTTGTCACAATGAAATACTAATTTAATCAGTGTAATAAATGTTGATTCTAAGTGTTCCACATACCCATAATTTCATTTATGTTCAGCCATGGTGATACGCAGCATCAGTGTTGTCTTCTTCACAGGTTCCCACAATTCAAAGGTGCAATTGTGGAAGTGTGGTCAGTATTACCGTGGACTGGAGCCTCTTTTCAGTGTACCGGTGGTAAGCTTCTTATGCTTTAATTACACATTGTCCAAGTCATTATATACACAATTTGAATTATTTACCTGCATATTTGTTGAGTTACGTGAGCTGCATATCCACGTTTTTAATGTCTGTCTCCCGGCAGTCTGGTTTTGTCAACAGTCTGAAGTTCTCGAGTTCTGGACGGTTCCTGGTGGCAGGAGTTGGACAGGAGCACAGGTAACCGGATGAGCGCTTGCGTTCTCACACAACTCCACTAGATGGCACTGTTAATACAGTATTTCGTCCCCCCTGTTGCTCCATCAATGAGAATGTTTGATTTGTTTCCAGTGCAGCTTCATACGTTAAAAGTTTTGTTCAATAAGTTAAAGTGTTATTTTGCTTTGGGGAAAAAAAAATTTTTTTGGTAAACAACCTCACAGATTTCTCTAAATTATTCACTTTGGTGATGCTGCTTTCAACTTGTGAAGCAGCGTCGTAGAATTTTCCCAGTTTTCCACGACACTCGTGGTCTGGATGGGTCATGTTTGAAATCATCACCAACATTAAAGGAGAATATGCTACACAATAAATCTAGTGGGAGTTTGTACCATTTTTGTTTTAGGTTGCAGGTTGTTGCTCACTATGAATAACATTAACATGCTCAAAAACAAACATGGTTTATTTAGAGCGAGCACAGAACCAAAACTGTTAACTTCAGGCTACGCGAGGAAAAGAGATTTTCTTTCCATAACTGATTGGGCTGTGGGACTCCTCCGTCTCGCCAGAAACTGCAGAAACATGTACAGTTGCCATGTTTCGTGCTGCAGTCAGCGACCGCACACTGTGAGTGACGTAAAGGTCTGCGTGACATCAAACCAGACTGGGACTCATCGCCCTTTAATTTGACATTAATCAGCCTGGTACATTTTAGCTGCCATCGGTGTTCAGTTCATCTGCCCAGAAGTGTTTCATGACATTGTGGAAGTTTCATAATTCAGATTTTGACTGACCGTCTGAACGCAGACATCTCTCTCACCTCCTCGTGTAACATCTCCATCAAACCAGCCTCATCAGCTCATGAATCTTCCAAGTCCTATGAGTCGATCACTGTTTGGATTCTGTTATTTGGCACAACATTTAAACCGCCATGTGATGTTTGTCCCTTTTTGACATTCATTTTACACACTGTTGGGCAATCTAAAAAGCCAGGAGGGACTGCTAATGTCACTCAGCTGCATGAAGTGTTGGCTGACTTAAAAGTTGGTCTGAACCTGTGTGTTTAGATGAAGGCTCTATCCTAAGCACCTCATTATTCCAAGCATCATCATCATCATCTTTAGGTCTGACTGGTTTCTCTTTATTACCGCAGGTTGGGCCGATGGTGGAGACTCAAAGAGGCAAAGAATGGGATCTATATCATTCCTCTTAAAAGAAAATCTCACGAAGACGAAGCCAAGATCGCTGAATAGTGAACTGTTGAGTGTCCTTTGTGTAAATTAAAATTTTTTAACAGTTTCCTGGGTGTCATTTTTATAACCACCATTGGGACAATGATTTGATCCTTCCAAGTGCTGGCTGGGTGAAATGTATAATAACGTCTGGATGGCTTCGTAGGCGAGGATAAACACGTCCACGGTGCTTTCTGTCCAAGACAACCTGGACGTTTTATCAACCTGCGGCATCACGATAAACTGATTGTGAATAGATTGTCAGTTTATCAGAGCCAAATCTAAAAATCCAATAAGCTGTGCAGAAAAATGGCTTCACTGTTGGAGGGTCTTGCTGAAGAATAATTTTTACGAGAAAAGCTTTGGAAATTGGTTACAGACAACTGGATCCACTTTTCTGTTTATCAAAAATGTTTGTTCTATTAAAGTGGCTCTGTCAATTTTGAATAAAGCTTTGTAAATGCATTTCACTGGTGCTGGTTATCTTTTAATTACATTTCAAAGAGTGATTAATTAGTGTTGGGAAGTGAGGCGTAATTTGTTAATGGATTTATCAAACTGCCAGGACAGTTTTGTGTTGAAGAAAAGTCGAGCATCCTTTGTTCTCCCTCAGTCCGTTTCGGCCTCAGCAGGAGCAACTGTTGCTGTTTGTGTAGAAATTGAAAATCTGTTTGCAGCGTCGCCTGGAGAAACTCCTCTCAGAAGCTTATTTGCAAACATGAGCATCTCTCCCAAAGCTACACAAAGTCAAATCAAGAAGCAAAATGGTGAAGCAGCAGTAATGCAGATTGGATGTGTTCCAATAAACTGAATTGGAGGGTAACTAAATGCAAGTCTGACATTAGAACTAGTTTAATGTGAACGTGGTGGTTACTTGATGGTTTCCTCTGCCTATGGTTTTACATGAAAATGTCTTCAACTCACAAATGACACTGGGTTCATTTTGAAAGAGTTTTTAAGTTCGATTCTAATTTTCTTAAACTGCTCATACTGTGAAGTACTCAGTTTCAGTATGGCACACACGATGTGTTTCTGTGTCTTTGCTTAGAGCTTGTGGCTTGTTGGTGAAATGCCAATTTGATGGTTTGCTCAGAGGTGGTACTTGGTTTGAGAATCACTGGCTTAGATCTTGATTACTATTGAGAATAATGTATATTCTTACAGTTGATGGTAGCTTTTGTCAGTGTTTCTGAAATGGTCTACCAGAGTACATGGATAGAGATCCCAAACACCGAAAGCTTTTACTGTGCAAACGCGTAGAAAGCAGACTGTCGATGTGTCTTTTAAACAGCTGCTGTTTCTTCATAGGATGTTTTCACCCAAACTGTATCAGTCCGTTGGTTGTTTGGTAGCCAGATTACTCAAAATCTTTGGAACCAATTTTGCCCAGGGGAGGACCCATAAAATGTTGGTGCCCATATGGATCCAGGGACCGATGCAGGAATAAATAAATAAATAAAAAGATTCCTTAAGATTAGTAAATATGGCATTTATTGATATTTTTGATCTATTTCTTCAAAGAGTACCACACCAATCTCAATGAAAAGAATCAGGCACATTCATCAATAAAAATCCTCTTGATTCGAATCAAATTGGTATAATTTGATCCAAATCAAGATCATTTAAAAATGCTCTTGCTTATGACAAATAAAGCAAAAAGTATTATTATTATTATTGTTGTTGTTGTTATATTATTTAAAAATTCATTTTCTTCTCTTCTCCTCAGGGATGCATGGTGGTGCAGTGAACGAGAGATTGGGTTTAACGCAAAGTAAAATCACCACAGATGTGTAGGATCAATTAAAAATTATTACGGCATTTTTTGTCTAAGCTTGTGTGTATGATGCCAAACACATTTAGCTCTGTGTTTTAATATTTAAAAAAAAACATTTTTATTTACATAAATTACAGGAAAGCACAAACTGTTATACAGAGTAACATTGTTCATTATATTGTCAACACATTGTCCATTACAGTATATTGTCTAGTTTCCTAGTTTCATCACGATCACTATGGTTAATCACATATTTTGTTTAAAACGAAGGGGTAACTTATTTAATAGCATTTTTTTGTCCATGTCTTACATATTTCTATATATTCACAGCACTGTAAGGACGAGATAAGAACAACCTTTTGTTTTGTTTAACACTATGATTGCGTCACAACCACCCAGTTGACAAGACATCTTATGACAAGGCACAGTGCATTTTAATCACATCTATCTGTAAACCAAGGAGATCATCACAGTATGTTAAATCCTATACAAAAAGGCTTTACACTTGATACATACGGCTCACTGTAGGAACATCATTTAGCTTTCGCAGTCCCTGGTACCTTTTCACTCTGCCCAGACGTAGTTATCTCTCTGCAGCATGTTGATGGCACCAAGCCGCTGTCACAGGCGCCTCTGTTTGATGAGGGATGATTGATGATTGTTGATGGCCTCTTGTTACGTTCGGAAAGGAACCTTTTTTCACAAGGAGGATGTTGTAGAGTCCACCACCTCACGGCCGTTACACACCGCCGGGACATAGTTGGAAGCCGATCCTAAGTGGAGAGAAATATGATGTTAACGAGACAAAATCCGCCAATGTAAAAGGAAAATGTAAAGCGGGGATGCAAGGCTGTGAGAAAAGTAATGGAAATGTTTGCAATTTTAAGCCAAAACTAGTTGGACTACAAATGTTTGGTTGTAAGAATCATGACATTTTTCTCCAAAATTCTTCATTCTAAAAACAGAATGTTTAAAAAACTACAAAAACTGATTTTAGAAATCTGTATTTGGAGCACAGGTTACAAGTAAATGTAAAAAGATCACCTTCAGTTTGTGTTCCGTGCTGTGAATTAGTGTCCTGTTTAGTAATTAATTAAATTAAGCTAATTAATACTGTCTAACTTGAAAAGAAATGTAATGACTGGGTTTAACTATAGCGTACGTTGCAAAATAGAAAAGTCCAGCCTCCCTCATTTAGTATTCTCAGGGTTTCATTCAGAATTCTCAGGTTTCATCCCCTATCCTCATGTTTCATTAAATAACTCATGTTTCATTCAGTATTTCAGTATTAGTTTTTCATTCCGCAATCTCCGATTTATTTTATATTCTGGTGTTTTATTCAACATTCTCTGTTCCACTCCATTTTGTCAAATTTCATGCAGAGTTGTTGTTTTCACCAGCGTCACATTCACTATTTTAGATGCATAACTAACTTTGGCCTTCAGTGAATGTGTTAATGCCCCACACTGATCAGATCCAGGACACAGCGATACGTTCAGCTCATGTTTGGATACGATACATGATTCTCAGATCAATAGTGTCACAACATTTAGAGCAAAATCTGATAGAAGATTGAAAAAATATATTTTAGAGGGGAAACAGTCAAAATAACAGGGTGAAGTTTCTGCCAGATCAAATTTTTTGGAGATCTTTAAAAAATAGATTTGATGCACCATAACTTCAAAAACATATTCTGCAATATCTGTCCAAATATTTCTCATACGTTACATCTGTTAAAACCTCTGAAATCCAATGTTAATAAATATAACAGCAGCTTAAGTTCTTCTCTCTGACTGTGATGGTGCAGTATGTTGCAAATGTTGCAAATGTTTCCTATAAAGCACGACTTGCATAAAGCATTTGTCTTGCTGACCACACTGTTGCTGTTTTCATCCTATTTTGGAATTTAAAATTTTGCTGATATGACGATCGTGAGTCAAATGTATGTATTATGAAAAATCCTATAAAACTCTCACCAACACTGATGTCTTTGTGTTGTATTTGATAAGTCAAGTGAGTCAAAAGGGTGGTGGATGTTTGTACCTTTTGAGTAGCTGGAGCTGGGGGCGGAGGCAGACGCGGACACCGTGGCGCTGAAGCGGTTCGCCGTGACTCTCAGGGTGGTCACGTTCTTCTGGGGCTGGAACAGGATGATGTGGATTTTGGGAGCGAAGAGGCAGCCGAGCACCACTGACCCGCTGAGGCTGACAGAGATACACATGGTGGTGGTCTGCACCTGAGATAAACAGAGGACAGAGTCACCGATGCTTTACTGAATGCATCATATCCTCCTTTTATCTTCAAGTACACACTAACATAGCAACAGCGACATAGCAGAGGTTGGGACACCTTGCCTCCACCTTACTATCACATCTTACTCCTCCATTAACTTTTCACCACTTGGCTCTTCTTCGTTCTTCCCATGATATTCCCAAATGCTACTATTTCCATGGATACACAAAAATCTTTAGTGCAATTTCCCCTTTATTCAGTAGTAACAGTCAATCATATTGTAAATATTAGCTTATAAAGATCATTATCAAATAAATAATCTCCCTTATTACACCCACGTGCAGCTGTATTGTAACCACTGGCATCTGTCTGCCTGTCACAGCCATAACTTGGACAGTTATAATCTGTGATCAGTTAAACCGTAAGTCATAGAATCAAAATTCCTTGGGCCTATCTGCATCCATTCATATTGGCCATGCCCATTTGCGCCTCACTAGATTTTCTGCCATTTTCAATTTTTCCCAAAACAGTTTTTTTTTTTGCTTCCCTTCCTACAATTTTAGCTGAATTGTCACAAACGTTTGCATGTGTAATGTTCTCGTCCATGTCGGATAAAAGTTTTATCTTTGTTTTTTGATATTCCTTATTGTTTTGCCACAGTCTGCTGCCAAATTGGGCGTGGGCGTGGCTCATTATTACATGCAAAATGTTAGAGCCAAAGTTTACACCAAATTATTTAGGAAAGAAATGAATAAATAAATGGATACTGTCTCGCTGGTCTCTCCTGGTTGACATGTGGAGACGTGATGCAAGTGGATTTAGTTTCTTTAAAAGACCCCATCTATTTCCACATCCGATTATGCATGTGTGCAGATTTCACTTATGTATGTGTGCAGTTAAACTGTATGTGCATAGGCATGAGTATACGGGCGAGAACGATGCTGGATTTAGGCAAAGCACTGCTGGCTGTAAAGTCAGGGCTTAGTTAGTCATATTTCAGCTGCTAATGTGAGCTGACTGCTGGGGTCACCATCTCTTCCCACCCCACTGGTTACCCCTGCAGACCAGGAACTTCTATTTGCAGAAGCACAGCGTGGTGTGAGATCTCCTCCAAACATACTGCAAAACGAAAATGCTGAAATGCTGTATGAGCAGACCTCACGTGTTAGATTATAAAAACGACCTTTGTCCAACAGATCGTCTCTCAGCCATTAGCATGTATTTTTTAGCTGCTTTTTAATTTACACTATTGGTAACAAAGCACCAGTATGACACGTGGCACTGCGAACCCTACTGTGTTCCTACTTGAAAGTGAGTGCACTTTTTCATTCATTTTCAGTGGAAGTGGGGGGGAGTTTTATTTGTTTATCTGATTAATCTAATTTTGTATACTTATGTGTTTCAGACAGATATAAATATTTGCCTTTGTGTAGTTTATCTAGTTAAGCTTTAAAAATCTGTTTCTCGAAAGGAATAAATGCATCACTAAATATATTAAATAGCAAACATACTGCAGGATTACACTATGATCTTGTTGTGTTTTGATTTAAAAGACAAAAGAAAAGGATGATTTAACACAATGGCACATAAATGTGGCTGGAATTATGAAGATATCGGTATGAGTGCAACCTTGGCTTTATTATTATTCATTGGGGAACAAGGTTGCTCTCTCATTTGAGTATTTCTCTAATGTGTTATTCAACCCCGTTTGAAATGTGGCAACAGAACTCACGGCCATTATTATTGGTGTCACATAGATCCAAAGCATCAAGGTCTCTGTGTTGCAGAGCCAACCCCCTCATTCTTTCCATTGCTCTGTCTGTCTGTGTGTGTGTGTGTGTGTGTGTGTGTGTGAGATTAGTTTCTACAGGACAGGCCACCCAATATGGCCGTGCCTTTCACCTTATCAGCCTCCTCACATTT
>OMOW01107338.1:8224-26873 GCA_900312555.1 Lamprogrammus exutus
GCTGGCGGCGGGCCAGGTGTGGACAGACTCAGGAAGTGAAGCCGGAATTCCAACAATGCAGGCAGTCATTAGACTCTTCACTGTGATGCTGCCATTTCTGCTCTCAGAGCCGTCTTTGTTGTGGCATGAGGGCATTTAGGTGAAAGTGTTGCGGTTATAAATAACACTGGCTTTGCATGCAAACGTGGACTGATGTCTAAATGATCTGAAAATTTACTGTCATGATTCAGAAGGGGGGGATACATTTTCTTCTCTTTCTCTCTCTTTCTGTCTCTTCATTTGCCTCTGATACTTAGAGAGAGAGGTAATTCTCCCAGACTGACTCCAGCCCCGTCGTGACAATAATAAATGCCAGCGGTGGCAGAGTGAATTATGTCTCCGCTAAAAATGCACATTTCAGCCAAAGGAAGAACCTGACATGTAATTATACCGGTGTAAAAATAGATGCACGTGCCATATTTAATCCATCACCTTCATCGAAAAATCACATTATGGATGAAACACACGAGATATTTCATTATTCATAGAAAGTTCGGAGATTGTACGTTTCTATTTCTGAGAATTAGAGCTTTTAGGGAACGCAAGTGCCTCCTGACTGCACGGGATAAGCTGGATGGATCACGGACAGAGAAATGCTTAAATCCAATTTGTTTGCTATATATACTGTATACTATAACTCTTACTAAACACGCCTTTCATGCACTCTCTTGAATACTGAAAATGGCAGAGTAACAACTCCTCTCCAATCTGCATCAGTTGTGGATGGTGGCACTGGAAGAAGACTGAGTGAGTTTGTAATCAAAGCTCTATTGATGCTCCGGGTGGCAGCTCATCTTTTGAAAGCTCGTGTTGTTTTGACGAGTCTTTTCCCTCCAGCCTCTTCTCTTTTCTGAAGGATTTCAGTCGTGCATCTTTTATTTGCGCACCTTAATGACTGTCTGCAGTACATCTATCAAACGACAGCCTTTGAAATCTGTGAAGTCTGCTCAGCTGATGCAGTCACACTCTGTGGTGCCTTTCATGTGGGATCTATTGGAGCGATCCTCTCTGCTTCTTTTCCGTGCACATTACAGAGGAGATAAAGCAGGTGTTTCCCCTGCAGTGGGCTGCAAATTTAATTTTGCGATCATGAAAAGAGCTCCCTGCTCAGATATGGAAAATAAATCCTAATTGTGAGATTTTAGGATCTCAGGTAGTCTCATTTGTCTGTTTGGGCTTTGTCTGAAGCTCCGTTCAGCTCCACAGGGGATCTGGCTGCAGATGAAGCACAGCTGTTGACATCAAAACTGGCAAGCGAGAAACATTTGTGCTTTATCTGCGAGCTGACTAATTGGCCATTGCAAAGATAGGGGTAAATTATTCCAGCATACGCCAGGGTCCAGCGAGCCCCCGCTGATATAAACACTGCACCCTTTCCTGCTCTGTGACGGCTCGATGAAGAGATGGTGGTTATACCAACGACTAGAGGGGGTCTCCCAAACCACAGAGCAGAAAGAAAAACACCGGGAAGAAAAACAATCCCATCTGACATCATAGCTGCAGCTGAAATTTAGGTCAAGCTACAGTTTAGCCTGGCTGCAAAAAGTCAAATAGCTGCACGGACAAGACAGGTTGCCAATACCTTATTGAAGTCAAAAGCCATAATACACAATCAACCATATAAAACAACATGAAAATGGATTAGCGTAGCCAATCAAAACTCTTTTTTAAAGGGTTCATTCAATGACTTCAATGGGTTTTGAAACAAATTCTTTCCCGTCATTGAAGCTGCAGTATGGGTGGTGTTTTTTAGAAGCCAATGTGGCTGTCCGAACCAGACGGAGAGGTTTCAGATCATTAAGAGGGCACTGGCCTCAGCACAGTCATCAACTACGCACGCAGCGTGGGATGTTGTGATCTCCCAAATACTATTCTTCAATGTTAAGTCACTGTATTCACAGCTTGTACTTCTCCCTGGGCATCAAACAGCACAGATGTAGGCCTCCTGGAGAGTCAGTGCTCGAACTGACCCTTTACGAAACCTCACAGAAATAGAGAGAGAAGGCGACGCTCTCATGCAAGGGTTGATTGATATGTTCTGAGCCTGGCATTTAAAGATCTAAAACTGAGGTGTTATTTTTCATCATTACCACCGCCCACCATGAGAGGGGGATTTTTATATTAAAAACAAAAACAAAACACAACTGATATGATGAGACAAAACAGGTTTGCATGCAGAACATCCATCAGGAACACAATCCCCGCATGGTGGTTTAGTTTATCCATCTTGTACAACTCACGGTCCCTCGGTTACCTCTGGAAACAGTGTGTTATCATCAGAATCAAAGATTAGAATTTATCAATCAACCATTGCCTTGAGCCTAGAGCCTTTCAAGAGTTCACACTAAACCTGGGATTGTTGGGATAAGCTTTCAACAGATCCATATTACGATCAGGGATGTAATGATGCCGTGGGAGGTGAATCAGATAGATAGATAGATAGATAGATAGATAGATAGATAGATAGATAGATAGATAGATAGATAGATAGATAGATAGATAGATAGATAGATAGATAGATAGATAGATAGATAGATAGATAGATAGATAGATAGATAGATAGATAGATATGGCGAGGTAAGAAATAGTTATAAAAGTACAAATGTGAAGATGTTAAAAAGCTACATTACAAATGTGAATAATGGTGTAATATGAATATGAATGAATGAAATGAATAAAGCAGACGTATAGAGGAAGTATATGCTATATTAGTTTACACTATATATATATACACTAACAGTATTATACATAACCATTGCATACATTCAGAATTCTTCAAAGAATTATTCTCTTTTTGTATGCAGAGATATGCACAGAAATGTGTGTGGATGTGTCGGAATGCAGCTTTGATTGTGGCAAATGTTGAGAGAAACACAGCAGGAAAAGAGTAGAAAATGGCGAACCCGTGCTTATCGGGGAAACATCAATAATTGCCGTGTATTTATAGCTGTGGTATTAACGTGTTTTGGTGATTATGGCACAGAGGTCACAGTTTATCCACAGACTTTACACCACATTTGTTGCAGTGAATGTGCTGTATGGGAGTAAAGAGGAGGGGCGAGCGAGCATGCGGACCTATGGAGAGAGAGAGGCGGATCAGCCCCGCTATGGTATGAGCAGCAGCGGCTCGGGGAGCAGCACCAAACCACTGAGTCGTGCGGGAAGAGTGACGATAGCGCTGCGAATCGCCAGCGGATCAAATGAAAACGAGAAGTGCTCTTTCATGTGGAATATTTCAGGGGGAAGACACGCAACCGAAGCGAGAAGCTCATTAACCGGAACGACTTACGAGGATCGGGAGCTACTATAAGATAACACCGCCGAATGGTCCCTCTTGCCCCGCCGCTAAGGTTAGTTAGCAGGCTGTCCGTCGCTTCGGGGGAATGTCTCTTCTGTTGTTGGGTGATGGGGTCCGGCTATTCTTTGGAGGAGGAACATCCATTGCAGTATTGCCCTTTCTTGGGTAAACAGCTACATCGCTAATCGAGTCTTTAGGGGAAATACAATATAAGAATCGCGTAACGAGCTCCTCGGTCACCACATCCGCGCACTTGTAGTTGGTTGGCTATCCTCAGCTAGTTAATTATTTTATAAATCAAGAACACGTGCTACATGGCTAAGCTAAGCTAGCGAGCGGCTAACGATGCTAACTTAGCTGACAGAAGATAGTAACGACAGTCAAGCTTAATTTCAGTAAACTTTCTTATTTATTAGGCTTTGGCGTTTGTCGCTCAACGCCGCAGAAATCAAGGTCAGCTCGCTGTGGCCACAAATGTCAGCTGAATAGACATTTAACTTGGTTAGCTTGCTAAGTTGTCAATACACAAAAGCGCCTGGTGTGCGTTTGTAAACAGAGATTTTTACATTTGAATGAGTTTCTGTTGTTCACTGTTAGTCAGCCCAGTGTTACCCGGTAACGCCGTGCTGGCTGACACACGGTAAAAATCCGTTTTCTCTTTGTTATCGGAGTATACTGATATACGCTTCGATTTGCTCGTTTGTTTACCATCTTAGTGTCAAGTCACAAACACAAGTCAGGAGGTTCAGAGGCTAACGTTGCTAGCTGTTATCTAGGTTAGATCGCCGTGTGAGATAGTTACAGATTAATCGGTAATCGATTTTAAACGGGCTTTCGATCATTCCAATTTATTGTGCTCATTGATTAAGCAGACCACATCAACAGACGCTGCTATAGGTTAACTAGATATTAGTTAGTCATCGACTTGATCGCCTTGCTTGGTCATTGAGCAACATTCGTAAACTTCTAACTGCATGCTCATCTTCACAAACATGTTGACATGTTAATGGATCAATCAAAGCTCTCTTATGCAATAGAGGAAGGACATTACTCAAAATAAGCTGATCGTTATCACGCCTGATGTAATTTTTGCTCTTAAAGTAAAATATTTCTCTTAATCCGTTGCTCTTACACTAACTTTGAGCTGTACAATCACTGCAAACACTCACAAAAAAGGATCTGATGTCTTCTGTGTTTGTGGTTGTCACTTAATTTGAAGTCATGTCTATGTTTTTAGTGTTTTTATAATAAAAAAAATACATTTTATTTGTTGGCCCCTTTCAAAGCACCCAAGGACATGTTCAGTCCGACAGGAAAGGAATTAAAACAGCATGAAGTAAAAATTAGCATTCAGGTACATAAACACCTGACAATGGAACATTTAACTTAAACAGCATCAAGTCGGAATTAAGATAAAAATATGCAGACACCTTACAGTACAAATGGAGTTAAAAATCATAAGTTTAAAATCAAGCCGAAATACAGCATGAATAGAATGGGATGATTAATTTAGTGACAGTGAGCAAGCGAATGTAAACAGGTGTGTCTTAATCTGTGATTTGATCTGTGTGATGGACAATGCCTCTGAAAATGAAAGTGCATTCTTGTGAATTTTACGTTGTCATTGACGTGAGTACACATCATTGGTGAAAATGTTAAACTGTAACTAACCTTACACTCTCACACACTTGTAGTATCTCGTATTACGAGATCATTGAACCCAAAATACTATCAGCTGTATTGGTTGATTTTGTAATGCCACACAGGTATTGAACCCATCATTATGTAACCGTACTAACCCATTATTACTTGAATAGGCAAATCACCGGAGAGTACAAGGCCTCGAGTTCATACCTTTTAGAACATGCTATTGTTTCTTATTACGCCAAACCCTGAACTCAGACTGGCTGTTTAATTCAAATGAATTTAAAAGAGTAATCAGCTACAAGTGTCTGTCAAAGGATATATGAATAATATTTAATGCATAGGTGGTTGCTCAGCTTCTTTCATTTGGGTTTTGATGAAAATGACAATATTTGCTGTTTTGCCAAATACCTTTTTGACGTGAAAGGACTTAAATTCATTAATGTATTAGAATTGTGATTTAAACATGACAATATCTCAGGAAGAATCAGTAAGCAAGACTTAGTCTGATCAAGTGTTTATTGCTTGCGAGTTTTTGTATTTGTTGAGTACTAGAAAAGTATTGAGGTTGATGATACATGGTTCAGCTGAGTTAAACCCTGTACACTGTCAGTTGGACTCAGTCTAGTAGTTGAATTGGAAAGAGTTAAAGGAGGGTGAGGCGATATCTTCCCCTTATCCAACAGGGTAATGGGGTCAAAGATAATCCTGAGCTCAGTGTGGTGCCTGAGGGAGACTGTTTGGCTGCAGGTTCAATTTCTGCCCATATTATGAAACAATGCGGTTATGAAACTAGAAAGGCGAGTGAGTGCTCCTTCCCCGTTTAACTGTGTCAGAGATTAATCCCTAGCTGTGAATTCTTGTGAACTGAGAAGGTGCAATCATGCATGTATAAATGTCCGTCATAGTCTCATCTGTCCTGACGGCGTCCGACATGTTCAGACTCTGTCATTACACCTCGAAACTTGCTACAATAAAAATATGGCAGTCAAATTGATAGTATAGATATGAAAGTGCAGGAAGATAATGAGGGTTGGGAATGCGTTCTGTATGCCAAGCTGCAGATGATGTCACGGCAGGTGAATCAATACTATTTACATAACTCAGTGAACTGCTCGCGGAACAGGCCCCTGGGATGTTCTGCTGTTGTGTTGAACGAGGAGCTCGCCCGGCAGATTAGTCTGTTTTCGCCTGGCGCTGACAACTAAAGCGCTTTTGACTGCCATTTGTTTAACCGCAACATTTGTCACCGTGTTATTATGGTGTAAATAAAGAGGTATAACAGTTTGGGCATGGCATTTACATATAAACGTGTGATTTTTCTCTTTTTCAGTCGAGGCAAGGAGACTCTATTACTAAGACCCTTTGCATATCATTATAATCCTTTAAAAGTCATCCAGGGACAATAATGTAAGTTGGTGTATATTCAGTGTCCCCTGTTCTGCTCAGCACAGCTTCAGTGTAATCATGTTGAATTTACCACTGTCATTAAGAAAACCTGAATGTTTTCATATGTTTAATTTAATACAATTTTGACAACTCTCAGTTGCAGTGCCCTTGTTTAATTCCACCTCATTGTACCAAATAGTCCACAATACTTCGACATCATACATTTGTAAATTGGAGGATGTTAGAATTGTCTCAAAACTCCACACACCAACATGTCCAAATCACAGACGTCAGGTGATTCATGCATTTTAGATGTTAATACGCATTGGAAGCATTCAGACACAAATGTAATCCGATGTACCCGAAGTTAGCATAGACATTTATCCATGCTGGGTTGTATTTATTTGGGAAATTATTTGACATTTGTTCTGCCCGTGGGCATTTGTTTGTGGACAGGAAAATACATTTGGAAATCTACTTTTGTTTAATTTGTTCTGTTTGTCAATAATCCCGAGCCTTCTTTGCCTCTGTAAAATTGGAGTCAGCTTACAGCCCACGTTGCCTCATCACACTCAGTAAAATATCCTAATCTAATATCGCAGTACATGAAACGGACACATGTTTTGTCTTGCATTGCAGAATTTGATACAGCGATATTTTGTCTCACGCCGAGCTGTGGTGCACTTTTATGAATCCCGAGTTAACATGAAGAAACCAAATATGGAAATATGAGGCGGTCGGCGTGAAACTGCCTTCCAGGCACAATCCTGCTCCCACCCAGTTTTCTTGCTCACTGAATGAGTAACAGCAGCTGTCTAGTGTTTCTTGCTCACTAGGCGACTGCACCTGGTAGATCTCGTGTGTGGAGAATGCCGCGCTTGAATCGGCGCGGTAGAATATTTTGATCGAGCGCAGATGGGCCTTTTGCAGTGCCTCGAATGGGTCCCGCAGTCAAAGTGCCATTGAGCCGGACACAGGGCCACCTCGGTTTCTGTGGCTGCACGGGGGGCCGACGTTGAGCGGTTTTGACTGTTTACTGCGTTTGCTACGTGGCAAAACCCGGGTTGCGACTTGTTATTTGTGGCAAGTGCTTTTCTCATATTGCCATGACAACACAGCAGAGTTTGTCTAACCCCATGAAGCTCCTGCAAGTAGCCACGACTCTACAGCCTCCTGATCGTATCCGTAGTTTTGAGATGCCCGCACAATTGCATATGTAGGATGCAGTTGTAAAACACATTACAAGCAGCAGGGGGTGGGTGAGTTGGGGCTGCTGGTGAGGGGTTAATGGGGTCTGGCGGCTAGACTGATTTGGGCCTGTCGCGCTGTGGGGCTCAAAAGGGCCACGGCAAGATTTATGGAGAGGAGTTTCATTACAGAAGATTGGTCAAAGATCTGTCTTTGTCTGGTGGAAAGGATGTCATACACAACATAAGTGGAAATATAGTTAAAAGGAGATGAGCGCAAATTGCTGTACACATCCTGATTTTTATATCGCAGATCTCGTCCTTGAGCTAGGCTGGGCAGTATTACCTAAATCATAAATGCAGAACCAGTATGAAATGATGGAAGATGTTAGGATTTTGATATTGTGCTGAAGCCAGATTGCACTCATCAAGCACTACAGAGAGGGGATCAAATGATGACGAAATGTAATGTGCTCTGGTTCTGACACAATTCATGTTGGGCTCGCATCACTGTCCAGCCCCTTTCGCACACATGCACTTTCCTGCTGATGATCGGGTTGGTGGTAGGCGAGAACACACTCATGACGCGGAATGCAGGACACATTGTTGTGTCAATTGTCCTCCTCAGATCTGAGTAACGTTCCCTGATGTGAGAACAGAGGCGTGGACATTTCAGGATGAGCGAGCAAGCGCACCAATGATCTATTTATTCTGCAACTCGCTCGATATCTTAGCCGTTGCGTATTGGCGACGAGCACGATTTCCTGCACGTTATTCAAAGAAATTTCTGGAAATTAGACCAATTCAGAGATCAGGGACCGCCTGTCTATTGTGGAAGAGGACGAAATAATTTGTCAAATCTAAGGAACGATCTGAGATTAGTTCATTTTTGACCGAATTGCTTGATGACATCTACTTCTCCCCCATCTCTAGTTGGCAAAGCAGTGTTTGGGTTTAGTGAGTACATGTCATGGGTTTTGTCCTGCGTGTGAAAGGGGTTGTCAGGGAACCGTCCAGCACCAGGAAGTCTTGCTTTATGCGGGTATACATGTGGGGAAGGGGCTTCGGTCTCCATTTCTTTAGCGAACAGCGATGCCGCATCAGTTAACAGCTCCACCGATTAACATAAAGTGAGTGGAGCTGATTCATGTTAAGTGACCGGTAAAATCCTGTCTAGTTTGGTACAATCAGAACCGTATCATGGCACATATCTCTGCTGGAGTATATTAGTTATACAGTCCACCCCTACCCTGAGGTTTTACTGCTGACTGTGCAGTATACGTTAGTACAGATGCACTTTTCAGCCAGCAGCCACAGTACAGAGGCATGCACACCTGCAAAATGTCACAGAAATAGATGCAAACAAGCATTTTTTAGAAAAAAACACAAAGTGGTTCTGCCCCCTCTGCTCATTGACATTCGCTTTCAGTGTGGATATCATTGAACCTGCTGGCTGCTGCTGTTTGTGCTGCTCCATGGTTTACTCGCTCACAACACTTTATTTCTAAAAAAAGGGGCCGAAGTGTTTTAACAGAGTGCTGCGTGGTGCTTTTGACAGCTGGCGTACCAGGAGTGCAGGGGGTTACAATAAACAGAGAAGTGGTGATAAAGCTCTGTCTCAGAATGCCCTCAGCAGTCCCCAGCTTTCCCATCGGCTCAGGAAATGTCTTGCATTAATTCTACATGTTTATGGCCTCCTTTTATGACCACACGATCGCTCAGTGTATAAGTGATGATGTTGTCTTTTGTCTTTGTTGAAGTGATTGAATCGGCAGATCATTTCCAGCATCAGTTTGTGTCTGTTTGTGTGGTTCTTTTTTTTTTTCTGAGCTTAAATAGATAATAATAATAATGATAATTAATAAAAGCCACAGTATCTAAGCATAGATTGAGACAGCATGTGGCGTAGTCCAGATGGGACCTGTGGAGACGCGTTCACGCGACACTGTTGGGAAATCTTAGCTACTTCATGAATAAAATGAACAAGACATCTTTTTGCTGTTGTGACAGTGGCAAAAGTGGGATTAATTAATAAAGGCGGTCAACACGAGTGTAGTTAGTTAATGGGGGTCGTGCTCCTCATTAAGTACCCCCACCATTTTAACCGGTACCAAATTACAGCAGGTGAGTTGTAACGGAAACATATTCCCCAGCCTATTGCATGTCAAATTAGTCATGGCAAGGCCGCCTACAGTAAAAAAATAGCAAGCGTACGCGCTGAGTTAAATTACAACATCACTTTTAGGCTTAATGACCCGTGGAATCCAGAGGACCAATGAGCTCACTCAAAAACAACTGTAGTTTGGGGTGTTAATTAATGTGGAGATGGTACGAAAAAACTCACTCGCGTGGTCCAAGCGGGAATAAAATGGCGACGTGGAGGTGCTGTGACTCCGTTCACCCCTCTCCATCTGCATCGTTCTCATTTAGGCATGGAACTGGTTTTGGATTCGGACTTCGGTTTCCTTTTATGTGTCCATTGTCGTACTGGTAACAGCATCTGTGGCGGTTGTGTTTTTACTCAAACCTTCTGTGCGATATTTGTAGCTTGATGTGCACTTCGTTTGGCTGTCTTGGTTGATGATGGTGCCTAAAGTTGGCACAGCCCATACAGTTGTATCATCCATGTGGGGAATGCAAATGACAATCCACAGCTTGAAGGTCCTTCTATACCCATTTGGAAGCTTTTGGAGTCTCCCAGTAAATTGACAAATCAAAACTGCATGTTAGCATTTCCAACCCACGTCCAGCATGTCACATCTAATGTCTATATAATGTCTTAATAAATCATCATCCGAGAGTGTCTAGTATTGTTGTGATGCAAAAAAGAGACGCATAGACCTTTTCCACATGGTTCTTGTAGTCTTTATTGTTGCAGATATGAGCCCATACCAAGATTAAATGTGATTGGCATTAACTCTATATCACAGTAATGTAGTTTCTTGTTTCTTTGTTGAGCATTTGTACATTCTTGCTCTGTAAAGACACACAAACCAACAGAGGTTCTACCTTTTGAGCTGCTTTAATGGTTTAATCAGTCTGATAATAGTCACTAAATTAATGAACTGCCCTAACAGTTACTTGCAGCACCTATTGCAGTGACGTCAAAGTCAAAAGCTCCATACAACATCACTTTAAAACGGTTGTTTATTTAAATTAGGAATTAATTAAATTTGTAATTAAATTGTCATTCTAAAGGCTTGTCTGTGTTGACTTTCCTCAGTACGGAGCGGAGTTGCGAGTAAAACTAGTCACCCATATTTAAACAAACACAAAGAGAGGCAGAGGGGGGATTAGCAGAGATTAGAAATAGCTCTGTGGTAAGTGATTCACTTGACTCGGTTATGTAACACAGATGACAGCGTTTTGTAGGACATTACTCTTGTTTGTGTGTAGGCTACAGCTGTGGGTAGCGATCTGTGTATCTCAATGATGAGCTGAGGTTTCCTGCAGAAGTGCGTCTGAATCTTTGTATTTCTGTGTGAGACAGTGAGATTTGTTTTCCACATTCTGGAAAGCGTGGTTTTAAGGGCAGCCAAGGACACGCACCCGGGGGTTGGTGAGCTCGAGTGGGAATGTGAGTGGCATGTAACAGTGAAAGGTATGTAGGCCTAAGTGGAGTGTTATTACAGGTTATTGTGCTTTTGCTTGTGAGGGTTTGCCTCCTGTCTTGACATGTGCAATGGATTCATGAGAGTGTAGTTTGTGAAAGCCCTCTGTGTGCACCAGCGCACAGAGCTGGTTCACTGATGTCTTAAGACCAGTTCATGACATAAATCAAATTTCATCTCATCGCTTGGACTCCGTGTGGTCATCTGCGCACATCCCATTTTTTATGATCATGCAGACCTGTACTCTGCCGACTGCGCATGTGTCAGAAAAACTACATGGACACACTGTTTGAAGAGAGGCTGTGTGAGTTAAAGTATTTAAACTCTTCAAGAGAAATCGCCCAGACGGTGGGAAGGCATGTAAGTATGCGCAGGCAGAAGTGGAAGTATCTGCAAAATAGATTTGTGAAGGCCGAGAAGAAGCTGAATGGAAAAAGCTGCTGGACTGTGTGTGTTCCCCCTATTGTTTCTATGCTCAGTTGGCTCTCTGTGTACACGCGTCCGCCCAGCAGACACCAAAATGTAGTATAAACAGAACCGAGATCAAAACCAGCGGACGCAGTTCTGTCCACGCCTGCCTCCGCTTTAAAAAATAATGAAAATTGGCCTTTATTTCTCAGTTAAAATGTATTTATTTCCACATAATCCTTGTCCTTAATTCAATATGGTGTTTTCTGTGTTCCTACACATGCACGGCATCCATGCGTGCTCACACACAGACGCGCGCTCACACCCTCTCATGCATAAATGGAGGCTCTGTAAGGCTGCTGTCATGAGGAGCAAACAGAGGCACTCGGGTTGCATGCTGCCATACAGAAGAACATTTCAAAGCTCTTGAATAATTAAGCAGTAGCGAGGAGGAAGTAGGTCAAGCCAGCTGACAAGAGCACTCCTCAGTCCCGTTTCCTGCTATTCAGGATGGAGAGCTGAATGTCAGGTGGGCTTTTAGAACAGAGCCCACAGAGGATGAAGAGGGATCCTCGAGCTGATCTCTTGTGCGTCAGAATTGGGCTACCAGATTTAGCAAATTGTACGTTTTAAGCTTCAGAGGTGGGATTTATTGTAGGTCCCTCATCTCATTCTCATATTCACAAACTCATAGCAGTGTGGGGATATTCCAACTTTTTGTACCATGTTGCATTTTGACAAGTTCCACCTACACAGCCTCATGTGTTAATGTGACTTGAGAACTGGTCCATGTCTTTCTCAATGGCCGTCCCGTAAGTACTGATTAGATTCTGTCCTCGCTGATGTGAGCACAGCCACAGTTTCACAGAAAGTTGGTTTGACGTCCCTAAGAAATTGGCTTTGTTTGAGCGGACAGGCTAACTGCCAATTGACACCCTCGCTTCTCACTCTTCCTTTGACATTATTCCCCTTCATCACAGAGATTGGCAAATGTTAACAGACTCGCGTCCTGTGAGCTCCGTGAAAAAGACATTTTGGTCAAGTGTGAAATCTCCCGTACTCATCGCTGTCATGCGTAAGGTTTTGGAAGAACAAGCCTTTGGTGAAGAGAAGTTTGCCGGGTCAAGCCCACGTAATGATTACACCGAGCATTTAAGAATGGCAATGGGTCAAATTGAAGTTTATTATTGAAAATGGTTTGATACCCATGTTTTTAGTTGACATCTGCAGGAGAACTTTCACATTCTTCTAGTTTGAAAATTGGAAGCAAAGACCAAAGCAGCTCAGCGTTGGTCAATTTACGTATTTGGGTTCATGTGGATGTTTGAGTGAAGGAGAAAATTGTCAATCATCTGTTGTACATCCTGCTTGAAATGACACCCATCCCAACTCATCCACAGTCGTGCCAGACCACAAGGAGAGAAGTGAAATTGTGGTCTGGCTTTGGCAGGGAAGAAGAATAAGACGTGTTCATTTCCTTGGGAATGGAACCGAAAACCGGTGTTGCTCTCTCTTTGCCTGTGTAGATGTTCCATTTAGGCTCCATCTGTATTGTGCGTGGTTGAGCTCCACCTGTGTTGGTAAGTTGAGGTTATAATAAAGTTTTGGAGCTGCAGTAAAATTTCTCGCATTTATTATGATACGCACAGACCGCAGTATATCTTGTGTAGGGCTGTTACCATCGATTATTTTGAAAATCGATTCATCTACTGATTATTTCGATTACTTATTGAGTAGTAAATTTTTGCATATTTACACTATACTGTGTATTTACAGTATATAGTCTTTTTCTGACTGTAAGAGAGACAAGAAGGAAAAATTTAAATTACAAATTCCCAATTCCAACGAGTACTAAATTTAATCAATTTTGATATGGATATGGTATTTCCACTTAAGACCCAGATCATTGTCACCAAGATGTGATGACAGCTTGTTATCTAGTATCTAGTCTGCTTATTCATGAAACGCATAAAAAAACTAAACTTTGCTGTTTCTACCTGGCTGTGTTGGCGTTGGATCAAGTGCTGTCATTTGCCACTTTGCCGAATAATCGATTACATGTCATTTTAATCGATTATTGTTTTTAATCGAATAGCAGATTGATTGATCGTGACAGCCCTAATCTTTGGGTTATATACGTATATTTTAATGAACCATGGACCGGTAGAGCTGTCGTTGAATCATAGAAGGGAAAACTATGCAGCATTACTCACATTTATATCGATATATCGATTACCTGAGCATTTATTGATTTTCCCCTCATTGTAATTAACAGTAATCAGTCAAAGGAATTGTGTCAAATATGAATCCCTGGTGTGTGTCTCTGCGAACAGAGGGACTAGCTCTTAGATCCTGCAGTGTGTTTTGGTGGAGTGCCTGTGCCTCCATGGTTACGGGAAGTCGTAGTTGGCTGTGGAGGCAAAGTGTGAAGGCCCTGGCTTTGGGCCTGCCAGCGGGTTGGGTGGGGGAGGGGAGAGCCTTATGTAATTTCACACAGCGTGGCTGAGGTGGCCAGCAGCGGGGGGAACAGGCAGGAAATCCAATAGCCGCTCTGGTGTCCAGCGTGGATACAGCTGGATAACCACATCTGGAGGGGACAGGCCAGCCAATCAGCGGCCGCGTTTATCCCTCCTCTCGCTGCCCTGTCACACATGCTGGTTTATGGTTTGTGTTGTGAGACGTAATTAGTCTTGATTTTGCTGTTTGCAGTGGTAATGATGGGAAAAATCTGTTGCTAAATAAAGACACGCCATGCGGTTGTGGCTGCCCAAAGTGCTTTTTAATCTGACACTCACATCAGTGCATACGGCCATCATTTCCTCCACTGGCTTATTTGTGTGAGTTATACATTTGTCATTTTGTTCATTTGCAATTTTTATCATTTCAGCATCTTTTTCTGTAGAAAGCTCGTAGACAGTCATCCTTCCAGGGCCTAAAGTGACATCAATATTGAGGTCGATCCAAGAGACTTTTACTCAAATGCCCTCGTATCATACCTGACCTTGTAATGAAGCACTTCCCTCACATTTCAGAACAAGATCGCTAATGCACATCAAAATGGCAATCTCTGTCAGCCGTAGCATAACCTTGTCATATCGAAAATAAAATAGTTGTGACATTGCGTTTTGCATTTCAGAGTGGTGGACACTGCTATACTGTATACCAGGCTTGATTTCATCAGTCAGCCGTTGTGATCTAATATTTGATTCCTTGAATTTTTGGAGAGGTGTCCCAATCAGAAAAGTCAAGGTTGCCATGTCTGTCTAGTACTGTTTTTATTGTATATATATTTTAGGCAATTTCGAAAGCTTTTCATATATTTTGTGGATGCTAAGTACACTGATTCCCCATTCATCTCTGATTGCAGCTTTGCTTTGTTACTGCTTTTATCCTCTGTATGTGTTAAAATTATGCAGCATCAGAAGATGACACGCATCTCGATACGATTTCCGTTTTCGGTTTCACATTCATGACGAATGTTTTTCACTCTGACATAAAGCGGCTCGTGGCCTCGGGTGTCACTTTCCGTACATTGGTTCTAATCATGCTGTTGCTTATGTGAGAGGATGTTCGCCGTTCTGTTCAGATTGAAGATGAAAGGCGTGACAGGCTGTGGTTTAGGCCGATGATTGTGCCTTTTTCAGTCAGACAAATTACACCCACGTCAGAGTAGATGGTAGGCGTTCACACCTTTCTCACACTATCATCAGTTGCTGACTGTGTTTTGCGACTGCAGATTTGCATCCCGTCTGAAAGTAGAGTGGACGTAAGACAAGATCATTTTGTGGCGTTGAGGCGCTTCACTGTTCAGTACAGTACGCCATACTATACATCTCACAGGTGTTGCCTTTATTATCTGCTGCCCTTTACACCCATCACATAATGTTTGATTTTACCTCCTTGCAAGTAAGTTATTCTCTCATATCTGTCCATTATTGCAGGACTTTTTTGGCGTATTAGTGATGCTATGATATCTGCAATTGAGTAGGGGGAATGAAGGACATTTGAGATTCTTCTGTTACATTAATTCATTTTGCTTGGCAAAGATAAGTGGTATTGTCCTTGAGCTAGCCAATATAGAGAAGAGTACAGACAATTTTACTGTCCTTGTATAGTCTCTCCTCAAGCTATGTTGTCGTCATGGAACTGAATTCTTTTCAATTTGTCAGTGTTTGAGAAGTAAATGTTTTAAATTTATGCAACTTAGCGGGGTTTCAAATTTTTAGGAAATTAGTGTTTAGGCCAGGATGGGCATCACTTATGTCTAGAGAGCACCAGCGTATCTGTGTTTTCATTAATAAGACCTTGCCATCCAAAATGCAGAGATATCAAACATCCTTAATGGCATTCTGGTCCAGTAACCATGACATCAGAATATAGAGTAAGTTGGCTTTAAAAGCTCTTCATGGCAACACAGAACTAAGATAAGAGATAAGATAAGATAAGCCTTTATTTGTCCCACGATGGGGAAATTTCCAGTGTACAGCAGCAAAGTGGATAGACAAGTACGCAGTCCCAAAAAGATCATGGAACACAGAACTAAGGAAGACTGCTTTCTGGTTCAGTGTATTCTGCAACAGTATTGAACTGCAAAGCAACTTGAAGCTACAGAGCCTCATTTCTGAGTGGGAAGTCAACATTTTACTTGCTTTTTAAAACATATTCGTGAATATTGTAATTAGTATGCATATGGGCGTAATGATTGTTTTAGTAATTGTTATTAATTGTCTTGTTTGTGAGCTTGTGTAGATTCATATTTTCTTAGGTCTCTCTTTTGAAAGAGAGAGACTTTCTGAATGAATAAAGTAAAATTAACTTACTGAAGATGAGTAGATGTATTGCCATGAATATTGTTAAATATATACAAAAGCACATGGTGCATGTTACATTAAATCAGATGGAGGGCCACTGTGGATGGAATAGAATAGAATAAACTTTATTTTCCCCAAGGGGAAATTTGTTTTGGGCACAGTGCAACAGTCCATTGCTTCACATGAAAACATCATAAAAACACAAAAGAGACATTTGACTATACATTTGACATTGAAAACACGATGATTTAAAAAGAAACTAAGAATTAAAGTGCTAAAGTGCTTGTGTATTTATTGCGCTAAGATGCTGGACTCAAAGTAGCAGAGTTTGTTGCGTTTAGTTCACATGTCACATGGCGCCATGTTTTCAGTTTACCGTAGTCTGTTCAGATGAAAAACCCTTCGTGTCTGTCTTTCATAAGGTCAAACATGAAGCATAGTCAACTTACAGAATAGAATCTGTGTTATGCCATACAGACACTGCACTGTTAAAGTAAACACTGTTTGTTTGACTGACCCATTCTGGACTGCCAGAGCCTGCGGTTTCTATGCTCACACTGCACAGTTCAGTAGACACGGTTGAAGTGATTCTCGCACTAAAAGAAAGTTTTCTCTCTTGATTGGCAAGGTTGCCACAATGTTGTCATGCACAGACTTTGTTATGAAATTTGGGGAATCTGATTGTGACCTCGAGAAGTCGTCTCGCGAGACTTCTCAAACCGAAGTGAGCCAACCAAATTATCTGACAGAAATCTATCTAGTCGCTCAGTCCTAGATCATTTTGGCAATTAATTAGGCTCCCTGGCCCAACACACTCTGAGGGTTAGTTGGTGACTGCCAAGGCAGGGTTAAAATATAGCCTAACGGTGTCGTTGTTGTTGCGCTCTTTTTAATGCTCATGTGATGGTGTATACACGAAAATGCCACTCTGCCGGTGCAGCGAGTTTAGCTGCTTGGTGGTTTGGCAGATGTTTGTTTATTCTGCTGTTGCCCAGCTGTTGATGTAAAGGAGTTTCCAGCCTCCAAGCAGAGATTTTCTATTTTATTTTGGTGATTGTTGTACTTATGTGATTTCCTCCTCCTGACTCCATGTTTTGATTATATTGCTCCTGGCGCGCCGCTGTCGACATATTAGCCCAGAGGAACACAACATTTAATGTTCAAGAGATTCAAGGTTGAGGTTTTTATCCCACAGAGAGGAGTTGGAGAAAAAGAGAAATGCAAATCAATAACAGACTTTAAACATGTGGGCTGGAAGACAGCAGTGCTATAAAGTCTTTCATTGATATTTTTTTAGACGGTTGATACAGAAATGAGTGGAGTCACTTGGAAAGAGTTAAGTGTTTCCATGGCGTACGTCCTGCAGCTCGGTGCTTACCATAGAGATCGACCTTGTTCCTTCACCCTGACCTTAAAAAACCTCTCGGGGCCCCAACGCTGAGGCTTTGGCGGATTAATTGCAGCGGCTTTGTTTCCAAGTTGGGTCTGGTGGATGGGGAGGGAAGTGGAAGCCGTCTCTGTCCAGCGTCAGTAATGAATTACTCTCATTTCAGTGTTGCTGCTGTTCTCTCAATTGTAGATTGTACAGCAAATTTAAGGCGTCTAGCTTTTGGAAGTTGCCCTTTGCCAAGCAGACACTTTATGATTAAAAGAAACATTGTACGTTTGTGGTAACTCACTTTGAAAGCCAAAGCCTGCAGTGTCTATGCTCACAGTGTGCAGCTCGATTGATGCCACAACATTGCTGCTCAAGCTGAACAAAACCTCCAGACGGTTTTGTTTATTAAGGAGTTCCCATCTGATTGCCTCATCGCTCAGTTGTAGATAGTTTGGGCAGTCAGTCGTGGCTGAAATTTGACCCAACACAAAGAATTAGTCAGCTTCTGCCAAATCTGGGTTAAAATCAGACCTAACCCGTGCACCTCTTCCCGCCTTTAGCTGGAATCTATTGGAACAGCCACTATTAATTTGCGATTGATGCCTTTGTTAATCTGGGTTAACAGCTTATTCACAAATCAATGATATGGTGACTCCAGTAATTTGTTTATCCTCAAACCTGAGGAGTAGACCTGTGTTCTTTAAAATGGACCCTTATGGAAAAGCCTCTAAATGAAGTTATAGGTTTTGTTAGATACTAAAATGTTCATAGTATTTTTGCTCCATAATATGAAGTTGCTGAGAGAATGTTGCAGAGATATAAATGCAGGGCGTTGTAAGGCAATATACAGTAGTACCACCTCCCCACCACCCACCACCCCCCCC
>OMOW01107374.1:0-10359 GCA_900312555.1 Lamprogrammus exutus
CTTTAAAAGCTAAAATAAATAAATGAAATAAAATAAAGCTCAAATCTTAAAGCATAAAAAGTATATATATAATAAAATAAAAAAAACTCAACTAAACTGAAAAAAACTCAAAATCGTTTTGAAATAAAAACTAATATAAAGAAATGGAACTAAAATGACCTTGGTGAGGGGAGAACAAGAAACAGAGACAGAGAGAGAGAGAGACACAGAAAGAGACAGAAGAGACAAAGACACAGAGAGAGAGCAAGAGAGAGACAAAGACATAGACAGAGAGAGAGAGAGAGACAAAGACACAGACAGAGACAGAGAGAGAGAGAGAGACAGACAGAGACAAAAACACAGAGAGAGAAATATAGAGACAGACTAAGAGAGACAGAGAGACAAAGACACAGACAGAGAGAGATATAGAGACACAGACAGAGAGAGACAGACGGGGAAGGCAGATTTTTCACGGTCTGGCTGAGCTCTTTATTTTTCAAAATAAGAAGCTAAACCAGAACAGAGAGATTCACTAAAGAAGCTTTGAGTGGCGTCCATCAGCAGAGGAATCACAACATGAAGGTGACAGCTCAACATCCCGCCGTCGCTACAAATGACTCAACAATTTAACGGACAAAGAGACGTTTAAGCCCACAAAGCCATCACTTCGGTTTTATTTTGTGACAAAAGGTTACGAGCTTTTGAGACAGAATCTGCTATCTGATTGGCCGTGCACCAAGAGTGTGTGTGTGTGTGTGTGTGTGCCTACCTGGTCGCTGAGTGTACATTGTTCAGTGCAGATGTCAGTAATCAGGTTTCTGGCCTGTTTGGCCATCTCATCCAGAAACATGTTGCACAAAGAAAGGCTTCGGTCCCCTATGTGGTGACGCTGGAGGGGGGAAAACACACAGTCACACACACACACATGTAGATATGAGTGAACCCTGTATGTATATATGGTGTGTGTGTGTATGTGTGTATGTGTACCTCCTCAGGACAGAGCTCATGTGTACAGGACATGAAGTGTGTGCAGAGCAGAGGGAAGCAGATGGAGTGTCGGCTCTGGGAGGGAAGCTCCAAGCACTGCTGGAACATCTTCTCAAACGCACGACTGTAGAAGCTGCACGCACACACACAAAAAATACACACACACACACACACACACTAAAATGCATTGAATTTTTGGGAGAAAGATAATGGAGGTTTGTGTTTCAGTCACTTATGTGCTTCATGCTTTGCGTACAAGACAGAGTTCTATAATCTACACATAACATTTGAATCATATAGAAAAATAACTTCCCAGCACACTGCAATAACAAAGCTACACTGAGCAAACATAACTTTGAAGCCTTTGGGATCAGGTTAGTGCAGGTTTATAATCTTGGCTTCACTGTGTGTGTGTGTGAAGGGAATCGTATCGTAACAACAGAGCATCCAAATCAAACCTAGAAAACGGCACAGTTAACAGTGGTGTAAAGTAACAAAGTACTTCATCACACGACTCAAGTTTTAGTTTTTGTACTTTAGCAAAGTATTTATATTTTCGCAAATAATTATTTACACCACTACATACCCAAAATAAAATGAATACTTTTACTCCACTACTTTTTTCAAATATACCAGAGTATTGAGAACACTGTTGAAAAACCAAAACGGAGATTTCAAGAATAAAGTCGAAAAAAAGTCTAAATGTTACGTGAATAAAGTCGCAGTGCCACAGAACAGAACGCAAAATTCTTTTACTTTTACTTTCAATAATTAAGTGCAGCTTTTACTCCCCAAAAATACTTTTGCTGCTCGAGTAAAGGTCATTGGTCAGCTGCTATCGTTAATTTGACTGAAGTATCGTGTGTGTCTGACCAGAAAATGGACAGGTCTGACGTCTCCACCAGCATCTCCACCAGGGAGTCCACCATCTTGGTGTGGAAGATGATGGTGTTCATCATTTTGCCGAGCTCCTTGTGATCGGCGATGCCCAGGCTGGCTTTAGAAACGCTGGTGTAGGCCTGCAGAGAGGAAGACGGACAAAAGGACGTATGGATCCTGATGTCGTATGGATCTCTGTGTGGAAGTGTATGCACTGTAGTGGATACAGGCGGTCTGACAGTGTGTTGAAGCAAACATTGCACGGGATGAAGGTATCTCGTAGCTTTGCATATGTGTTCTTGGTGTGCGTACCTGCAGCCTAAACCAGTCCAGTCTCATGCCTCTGAAGTCAAACACCTCTCCGTCCTCCACTGGAACACAAACACAAACGTTATATTTCACCTGCTGCTACTTTGATAAGCGACTGCAGATCACAGGCCCTGTTTAGATACCAGACACACACAAACACACACACACACACTGCTAGAGATGTCACTATGCTTTTCTCCTGCTACATAGTAACCGCACCAACGGTTTACCTTGTTTGACACTGAGAGAAGTCATCGTGTTGACGAATGAAGACATGATGATGGACTCGTCCTCTGGACACACAGACAGGTTCTAACAGACAGACAGGGTAACGGACTGATTAGGCTTTTAAATTCATTTTATGTGGTCTGCATTCATCTTTCACGAGCAACAAATGTTGTGCCTGAATATTTAATCACTCAGCATTTGAACAAGCAAGTCTGCTTTAAAACTTTAATGGCAGTTATAATTGCAAATAAGATTAAATACATCATTGAAAATGGTTCAATCTCTTTACCTAAAGTAGAAGAAACTGAGGAAAAGCAAATGCGTGCGGCTTAAAACTTAAGATGAAGAAGATGAAGATGTACCAGACATCATCACCATCATTTCTGCCAGTGTACCTGTAGATGTCATGTTGTCATTGCATATTCAGAGGTTATTACTGCTATGGAGTGGACTTGGATTCTATCTGCACAGTTTAGTGAGTGTGTTACAGTTTGTAAGAATGTGTGGGTCTAGACTATGCTATGTTGTGTGTGTGTGTGTTAGCACCTGCACAAGTTCATTCAGTACTACAGCGTCAAAGCCAGAGAGGTACTGGACGTAATATCTCTGCATCACAGGCCCGTACTTCCTGACGTGGGCTCTGAGCTCCTCCATGTAGAAGATCAACTCTGCTATGTGTCTGCAAAACACACACAAACACACACACACGCACACACACACACAAAGCAACGTGAGCAGTGAGGCAGAAACCAAGTGAGTATCTGTAAGTGACAGATATCTAAATGTGTGTATGTCCGTGGATGTGAGTGTGCGTACTTGTCTATGAAGTCATCTGTGCTTTTCTTCTGGATGTTGTCCGCGTGTCGAAGCAGCCAGATGATCTCGTCACGGGCAAACGACAGCGCCATGAACACAAACAGCGCCTAGAGAGAAAGAAATGAAAACATATGGGAGGAAGTAGAGATAGAGATAGAGATAGAGATATATAGGGAGGGAGATGTGAAAAACTCCCCAGAAGGATTCTAAGATAGATTACAAACTGAATCTGAAAATAACCATGCACATTTCTCTCTGCCTCTGAATCAATATGCAGTTTGTTTACGGGCTACAATCTTCAGTAACACATTTATAAAGGACTCCATCTCGACCGCGGTGGAGCCATCCATCATCGTGGGTAAATATTAAGACAGTTGCCAGAGTTAAAACCCTTCATATCGTGCAATAGAAACGCCCCACCGGAGCCTAAATGAGTATTTTTACATATTGTGATATCTTTGAATGCTTCATATCACCAAAAGCTGCAGGAGCCCAAGCTTAACGGCTGTGTGAACCAACACGAATAATACAAAATATGAAACAAAATTGTGTCAGCAATCAACAGATTACAAAAATCAGACAGGTTTTTCTGTCAATTTCTACTAAACACACAGACACCAAACACATTTATCCAAACAAACTAAGTGTAAAAAAGATGAAGTATGAAATATTTCTCAACACTTTTTTTTTAGGTCAGTGCAACGATACGCTCCAAAGCCTCTTACTCTGCCTACCATCTGGATACTAAATCAAAAGAAATTCTACAAACAATTAGAATTAGAACGAGCATCTAATCTGTACGTGATTCTCTGCTCTGTGGGTGTTTGGGGATCCCCCGTGTCACAAAACGATGTCCTCAAACCTCTACGCTGACATTATGTCATCGATGACGTACAGACATGGACGCAACATTAGACCTCTAGAGGATACATGAGCTTTTACCTCTAAACACAACAACAAACAAACAAAAACAGTGCCGGGTGTGTTTGGGTTTGCACTGAAGAGAGAAGCCGGAGCTTTCAGACGCAAAGAGAATTATGATTCAGCAGCTACGATGGTTTAGATTTTGGAGCCGTTTCAACAGGATAACGCAAATGAGGCCAGGAAGTTAATTATGGTGTTATTTAAAGACGGCGCCGTGTTAGGCCACAGTAGTCTGGGTTACGTCTACTCAAAGCTTTTCAGATGAAAAATCTGTACTGGATCGGTTCAGGCGGTATTTTAAAAAGGTATATCATGTGACATCAGACTTTTGTAGGGCCATTTAAGGTGGTGTTTTCAGCGGTTAAATGAGGCAGTACCAATGTTTCCTGGCTGGACGGTTAGGACAGCAGCAGACAAGTCCTTTATACCTGATCTGAGGAGCTGAGGGCTATTTAAGGTGGTAATTCAGTGTTTTAAAGCAGTGCTGTATGTTACGTTAGGTCACAATAGTCCAGGCTTTTCACCAATGACACCGACTTTACAGTGGGAAAGATCTTCATAATATATATTGGCTATTTAAGAGTGATGGGCTAAGTTCTTTAGAGCTAAACCCAGGAGCTTATGGCTATTTAACTTGGACTATTAGAGGTTTAAGGTGGTATTTTGTTACCTTAGGTCCTAGTAGTCCAGGCTGGTCAGCTAAGACGGTAGCCAACTCCTTGAGAGCCGACCTGAGGAACTTGCGCCTCTCTCTGTGCATGGAGCCCCTGCAGAGACCGACAGTCATTCAGAAACGTGACGATTAAATGTGGTGACACTTCCAGAACGATCCCAGAAGAGGACAAAAAACAAGCAGAGTACAGCAGACAGAAGACAAATGAGAATTAAGATGAAGGGGTAGGAGCGAATAAGTAACGAGGACGGATGTAGAGACGAGACAGGGGGAGGAGGGGTGTAAAGAGTGATGAAGGTGAGGTAAAATTGAGAATAAACAGATAAGAGGCCAGAAGCGCAGGCAAGAAAGGCAACAAATTCAATTCAAACAAAATAAAGAAGAGATGAATTTCCTGGTTGGTGCATGTGGAGGGATTAATAAATGAAATGATGGACGTACGCGTGGGACAGGGCCTGCTCCTTGCACTCTCTGATGTCATTGATGCGTTTGTTGTACCTGGAGACAGAGGAAAAACAGATTCATATGCAGATGCAGCACGTCTTCAACGCCTCTAGCTCCCAAACAGCCACTCTTCATCCTTTCTGAATATGGTCTAAGTGCAGCGTGTCCACGTTCTCCTACCCTCTGATGTTGACGAACAGATCCTCTGCGGCCTTGTGGATGTGGAAGACCTCGTCCCGGAACAGACAGAGACAGGTGGAGCTCTGCAGAGCCAGCTTCCACAGCGACAACGCCGCCGCGTCGCTGTTCAGCACGGCATGGCACAGGATGAAACCAACTGCAGAGAGGGAGAGGGGAAATCCTGACGCCTGACTGGTGCAAAGTGAATCACCTTTACGTTATACTGACGCTGGCCCGTTTCACAGAGTGACGGGAACAATACAGAGGGAAAAGGCGGGTCGGTTGGAATGAAAAAAGAGCACGTACACAGATATTTGTTACCGATAAAACATTAGTGAGCACGTTTTAGGATAAACATGTTCTAAAATACATGCAAAGACCACAGTATGCTTCATCCCTCTGAGTCCTACTTGGTTGGAGACCCACAATGTTCTATCTATCCATCTTTACAGAATGGAGAGGGGTGTGTGAATAACAGCACACACTTTCAGTTTCACATATCTCCACAGAGCTCGGACGAAGTGTTGGAAGGAAAAAAAGAGCCTGAGCAAGTCCTACGTAACGTTCACACCTCGCTCATCAAGCTCTGTGTGATGCTTGCAGAACGGTGGAATCGGAGAGTTACAAAATTTTGCCGGACCACCTCAAATTCACCAATGGAAGGAGGGGTTTCCCTGGCACCTTCTGTCTCTGCGACTGGCATGTCAGATAAAGCATACTGCCGCCTTGAGACAGGTTTAGATCGTCATCGCGGGTGATACTTACAGACGATCCACTTCTCCATTGCGTCAAGTGAGAGATATTCACATGGCATCTGTGAGGGAAAGAGACGGAGGGAAAGGTGAGGATTTACAACAAAATCAACCGGCAGAAAAAAAGTTTTTGCAAAAGAGGAAGGCAAGACAAATTTAATACTCGCTGAATATTGAAGCATCAGAAACTTAAAAACATTTCGCCCAAAACAAAGTGTGATTAATGGTCAAAAACTGAAATATCTGATGATAGAATTAGGATATTAATGTATATTAGTGCATCCTTCTCCATACTAACAGTGTCAGACTGAGCAGGGTTGAGCATGGTGGAGGGCGCAGAGATGAGAGAGAGCAGCTGAGCGTTCCTCCACTGGTCAGCAGACAGATTCCTCCTGGGGTAGACCATCTGAAGACTGATCAAGGCGTCCGAGAGGGACTGGGCGATGGGAGAGACAATCGGTTAACAGTGATGATGATGATGATGATGGCAAACTTGGTGATGAGGATGATGACTGGGGAAAAAAAACAAAATCGTGCTACCTTTCCATGTGGAACAAACTCCTCCATCATCTTCTTCAAAGGGTTTTCATAATCCACAATCATCTGGCCCAACCTGGGGTACTCTCGGTCACTATGACAACACACACAGTTACAACACACTTTGCCGATCGTGGTCATTACTTTTACTTTTGATTCTTTCCATACACATTGCTTGCACTTCTTCACATGTGGAGGTTCTGCATGATGAACATGTAGAACCTGCCTGGTACCTCTCGGGTGTTTCGGTTACCTCGCTCCATGCGTCATCTCGTGGGCGTAGTTGTACAGCCCGATGATGGCTTTCCTCTCCTCTATGCGGGACAGGATTGTCATCAGGGTGGTGTAAGTCACCACCAGGTCCAGGTAGTTTCTGGTCAGGTCAAAGTTCACCGTCTGAAAGGAAATAGGAAAACATTTTGATAAATTTCCCCTTCGGCAGAGATATTTAAATAAATCCAACAGGCCGATCAAGATTAACATCACAAGCTGCCAATGAATACAGCAAAGTTCAGTCTGTACCGTCCTTAGTCTCTGCTCTGCTACCATCTAGTGGTAACATTGTGTTAACACAGGACAAGCAGTCTGAATGGCTGTCTATGGTCTAAAAATAATGCTTAAGGATTTACAAACTTTAAAACTATGATCAAGATCCCCCTAAAAATCTATCATAATGTTCCGTGTCCCCATGATTCACACAACACACACACACACACACACACAGACACACAAACTGAGCTCATTTTGTTTTGGTTACACTCACAATATCAAAGAAGACTTGGCAGGCATCAATGGTGTTCAGCAGTTCACACACATGGTCCTGTAATAAAAGCCTCATTACAATCGCCAGCACTACTATTTATGACCTTATATAGTATATACATGTAGGCCTGTGTGTGTGTGTGTGTTTTCCTACCTTGAATTCCATAACATCTACAAAGGTAAAATAGTAGAGAGCCAGGTTCTTCAGAATCTCTGACTTTTCCTTCTGCAGCTGAGCCAACTGTTGCTGTAAAAACCACACAGCAGTTATGAGGTAACGTGAAACAGACAACGACGCAGTGTCCAGTTTATTGTCTATAACCGTTAACAGTATTGATGATATCAGAAGATACAATTGGGCTTAACCGTCTCAATCCCATCACCACTTGTTTTCATACGACCCTCAGGTGGGTTTAACTCAATTTTGGAACCAATTTTCTTCCACATTAAAATACTCAAAATGTGGGACGAGAAAATTGTTATTTCAACCCATAAGGTGTTGAATATCAATATATGCTCTCAAACCCCCTTCAGGGATCAATACAGTTGATTAAATCTCTTTATTTTAAAGAATATTGACAAAATTTGAGTGCCGGTCTGGAGACGCAACATAAATCTGATACCGACGTTGAATAATTCATTGAGGATGGGGGATGGACGAGGTTGTTTTTCATTTGGACAAACAAAGACAAACTCTGATAATCAGATACAAAGAGAAATCAAAAAGGTAAATGAATCCAAAATCCCAACGCTATGTGAAGTCATTTTACTTTGGTGCGGAAAAGAAAGTGTTGTACCAAAGTAAACTTCGACTTTCAAAGCAAAGCTAGCGAGTTCCCCAGCACCTTGTAGTGTTTTCCAGAAGTCGCAGTTTAGAGAAAGATGAGAGATGCAAACTGTGATCAGCAAACAAAGCACCGAGAATCAAACATTCTCTCTGTGCTGGTTGATACCTGGAGAATTCTTGCTGTAGATAGATGCTGTGTACAGAAGAACTCATTTGAATGTAAAACCAACAATAAAGCTCTCCCTTTAAGCTAATAATATGGAGTTTATGTTCATGTGAGTGAAATGATGCAGATGTGAGGAGGAGTGTGTCCTGAAAGAGGAGGAGGAGGAGGAAGAAATGAGGAGTGTAAGGTGGAGTCTGACGCTGCTGCTGCTGCTGCACCAAGGAGCTGAAATCTGTTTCTCAAAACCGAACACGGCACAAAAAGCATTTCAACGATTGAAATGTCTTCATGTAAAATCTGGAGGTTGTGATCGTATACGTGTATGAACTCGACTGACAGCAGATGGAGGAAGAATATACAAGCAGTCAGCTACACTGATCCACCAGAGAACAAAAGAACTTCAGATGGCCATCAAACGTGATGCCCAAAAGGCTTTGTTCTACCTCAGGCCGGCTCCTTTCTCACTTTGTTGTTGTTAACGTCAGATTAGTCCTACAAAATAAACGAGATAATGTTCTTCACTAATTTCAGCCTCCTCCAGGTCTCAGTGTGTAGTTACACCTGTGAGAAGTGGAAAGGGTGGATCACACCGAAGCTCCTTTGTGTGGTCTTCAGACCCTCTTCTGGATCAGGACTCAGGTGTTGTATTTTTAAAGATTCCGTCTGTCTCTCTCTCCCTCTTCGTCTCGCTGTCTCCCTCTCTCTATTGATTCTTACTGACCACGTCTCAGTGGACTTGAGATTCTCTCACTGGATCAGGACTCAAGCGTTGTATTTACGCTATTTTCCTGTATTGTGACTTCTCTTCTGTAATTTGTCTCTTTTTTCCACCTGCGGTTCCTATTGCACACCTGGCTGTTCGAGGAAAGGGAATCTCTCTCTGAATCGTTTCTCCAGAGTTTCTTCCTTCTTTTCCTCTTATATTTTAAGGTATTTTGGTTAGTTTTTCCCTGCGTCTTCCTAGAGTGTGTAAAGCGTAAAGAGACACTGTACGTGATGTTTGGCTACGCAAATTTATCTGTCTTGACTTTTGTACCACGGGAACGTATTTTGAGAACTTTCCTTTATTTTGCACCATTAGTTTGCGACCCCACTCTAGCTCCTACCAGAAGAATACTTAACAGATCCAGATTTTGAGATTGTAACCGGTAAACATTACAGTTTGAGTAAGACAACTCCACACGCATTTCCTCAATTGGCGAACTCTCCCCATACTATCAAATAATCGGTGCATATGCAGGCAGTGATTGAAAATGAAGAGAAAAATGACATCACAGATGAGTTTGCTCCTCAGTGCAGGCAGTCAGCTCGTCAGACAGCTGACAAACCAGGCAGGTAAGCAGCCATACAGTCCATCAGGATGGAAACCAGGAAGTAAAGCAGGGCGAAGCAAAACACTTCAAAATAGGTACAAAAAATTACATTATTACGAAACTCAGGTACAAGAAATAAAATACAAAAACTTAGTTACAGAAACTTAGATACAAAAACTTACCAAAAAGCACAAGTCCGGAATAAGCCAAGTTTAGCATGCAGAACATAAACAAACACAGAAACAAAGCAGAAAACAACGTAAGGGACAATTTCTGCACAGTTATACTGAATAAAGCAGTTAGCTAGACACGAGTACACGTACACGCAAAAACACACAATCGCACACAACTGTTGCTCAATGACAGAGTCACATAAAAACACACACGCCAGAAGCTACGAGCTAAGCTAACAGTTAAAGCTCAACAAAACACTGGATGAGCCATGACTTTAGTTTAGTGCACTCGTTACTCGCGCGCGTGCGCACACGCGCGCACACACACACACACACACACACACACACACACACACACACACACACACACACACCCCCCGCTTGCTGACTTATTTATTAGTGCTTCTGTGTATATAGTTCGTACAGAGCTATATACTCGCACACAGGTGA
>OMOW01107418.1:2181-13455 GCA_900312555.1 Lamprogrammus exutus
GTGACTGGAGTTCAGACGTGTGCTCTTCCGATCTAAGTTAAAGGCTAAAATGTTACAGTGGTAATTGTAGTGCCACCATAAGGCTGACCGGTCCCAAAATTGAAATGGTTCTTCCCTGGATTATGTCCACAACCTCCCCACCAAGTTTCACAAAAATCGGTTCAGAATGTTTCGCTGATAAACAGACGGACGGACAAACAAACCAACACAGGCCAAAACAGAGGTAAACATACATCAAATTTAAAGAATGTCAAATATGTTATCTTTGTGACCGATCCTCTGGCAGTTGCGTTTTGCAGTATGAAGAATTGGACCGCAGGGCTCCCTTGTCTGATACATGCCACAGTGGCGTTAAATAAAGCATTATCGTAAAAGTTTAACTGTTTTCAGGCTCTACAGCAACTAAAAGTTGTTCGTTTTTACTCCCCCTGTAATACAATCTGCTTCCTCCCTCACGTCTAGAGCTAAGGAGCATTAAGTCTCAAGAGTGCAGCGGAGATGTCTGCACACATTGTCTTTGCAGTGCCATGTCTTTGGCATGGGGGCATCCACAGTTTACAAGGCTTGCCTTCAATTTTACTCCTCAAACAATGGTTGTGTACACAGCCCATTCAAGGCAGAGAAAATGCAACACAACGTGACAAGAACATCAAGCATTTGGCCATCTGGGGCGGAACAGTGCCAAATAATGACTCCTTAGCGATTATGGAACCGCTATTCTTTTTCTCTCCTGTCACACCCCAAAAAATAGTGGATGAAGGAGAAATATCGAAGTATTGATCTTGGCATACTTGTGTGTTCTAGTGACATTGGTCAGTTTCTCCGTTGCTGTACGGAAACGTAACAGTGGTATGAAATTGTTAACATACGGGGGGGGCGGGGAGCTGCCAATTCAAAAACATGGAATGATTTAAAATCTGTCCCAGCCTTAAGTCACGGTGCTATTTATTTTCTTCTTGCTTTTGTAGCCACCAGGGCCGGTCTAGCTCCTGACCTCACAAAGGGTTGTCATTAAGATAGAAATCTTCTCCACATAAAAGTTTATTTGAAATCAATTCGGTGACCTTCACCACTCAAAGGAAAACACATTGTCAAACCTATTCAGATTGAGCCACTGTGTTAAACAAGTGTTGCATGTCTTTATTAATCTGTCCTCTGTGCAGACAATTAAATTGTTGAAAATGTTTATCGTGTGCTTCTTTATCTTCAGGGCATGCAGTGTGATCTTTGTAGATGAGAATCTATTGAGAAACACTTCGTTTGAGACTGATTAAAATCAACACAGTCGCTCGTCTTCTACATTCTGTGACGTTTTCATTCTTTTACCAACAGTGAAGAAATGAATGGTAAGAATGAATCCACAAATACATATGAATTGAGGCTGGAACTTTAGTCGACTAAATGTACAGTATGCAGCCAAGCACAGCATTTGCTTCTGACAGTGTTGCCCCAGGCTCGGTTTCACAGTAGACAGATGGAAGGAAACATCACCAGAGCGTGCACAATCGCCTTCATAAAACAACACACAAAGCCTGTTTTAACAGTCCGTTACATCTTGAGAAAGCTTAACAAAGCTTTCCAAGAAAGCAGCAGTAACGCGGTTTAGGTTACATGCATTCACATCAAAAAAGAAACACGATCACATTGATATTTCTTGATGCGCTGAGCGGATGTTTTACCGTATGTAATTTTCTATTTATTTTGAGGGGAAAAGTGACAGATAAAAGTGAGCGTGTAGCCTCACAGGAAGCAGATGTTACATAATGTGAAGTACACGCAAGCAGATCATAACTGCAGCGCACGACTATCATCACTAATTACTTTACTGCATTTATTGTCTATTATGAATTAATGAACAAGCTCGTTTATTCATAGGAAGATGCGTTTTAGGTGTCGTCGTCATTTACCACATAGTAGGAGAGTATGTCAGCATGTTGTTTTTGTAAACAACTAATTCATAAATGATAAAGTGATATTGCTGATTCTAAATTTAAAGCTGTTTTAAGACTTTCTCCCCTAAAAGTTTCCCTATTATTTTCTTCCTAGTCGTTTATTCACAAAACCACACTCTCTAATATCAGCTTAGGCAAAATGGGTTTATGAGCAAAAGCAATTCACAAGTGCAGTCTCATATGAGGGCTCATGCTTGTTAGTTTGCCAGACTGCTACAGTTCGTGGTCTGGTACCTGTCATGCCCAAACATGACGTGACAAAACCATACAAAAGTCAACAATAACTATATAAGTCTTGTATATGCAATTATGTTTAAAATTAATCAAGCTATCAACACAGATTTGAATTGGCTGTAGTGCAAAACACACACACACAAACGCACACATACAGACGCATTCATTTGTCAGTGGAATGTTGAGGAGGACATCCCAACGGCCAATAATAGTGGCGCACATTTCTGGCTGAGATCTAATTTGAGTGCTGCAAATTCTCGTTCTGTTATGACAAATTCTGCTTCATTCAGTTTCATCTGCGTAGCAACTTCTTCTGATAGCATGCAACATTACTGACAATGGTCCTTTGAGCAACTGGATTTCATGTGGACTTGAGGCAGACTGAAATAAATAGATTGCTTTAATGTTTCATTACAGCAACGGCTATAATTTTGCTGAGGTACCTGAAATGTCAGGTGCAACATTATTCAGAACGGCAAGCTTAGCCTTCTCCTTAAGCAAACATGCTTTGGCACTTTATGTGACACTATATGCAAGGTGTCAGATGGTCTACTGAGAAAATAATGTTATGTAACCTAATTAAAATGTGTGACCTTTGATCTTGTTTGTTGTATTAAATGGTATTCGAGGGAAATAAAGTTTGTAAGGTTTTTGCCCCATGGACATTTTTGGTATGCAGGTTGTCTTGTGGCAGTTCAGGGCGTTGTATAAGCACACCTTAATAATAATTTCAGCTGTCTTGCTGTTTACAATTATGTGGTTTTGCAGAGAAGATGCCTGTGTTGTTTATACCAAAATAAAGTTCGAAGTAAAGACCAAGGCCAGGTTCCAGGTTTATACCTAATATTAAATCTACATATACTTACGTACGCACACATTTGCCATGCGATGAGTTTGCTCACATACTCACGATTTTGTGTCAATCTGGCAAATTAAATATAAATTCCACCAGGGGGGCCGGAAACATAAATCATCCTTGGTCTATGTCGAACACCTCAACAGTCGGTATGTTTACATGCACTCAACACTCCCTGTATTTGTCCTCACAACAATTAAAGGCAAAACTGCCATTAAGCTGTATACAAGCTCTCCGAGTAAACATGCAACACGTGTTGCATAATGTGCATCATGACGTTTGAAAAAGCTGACTCGTTGCCTTAATGAGTGTAAACGGTTGCAGTTGAGGAGGTCAGTATTTTATACTTATGCTGCAAAGGTGACAAAAACTCTATGTGTGACCGTGGAAATGGTACACACCATTAAACAAGCTCTGCTGTGCTTCATCAGTTCCTCCTTGTAACTATGAGTCATTTTTCTGGTTGTCACAGCTTCTGTGCTGCTGACATGACAAAAATTGACATCATTGCCCCAGCATATCATTTATTCTACGGAACCAGCACAGCCACCAAACAAACACAGGATCGGCATGGGATTTGTCTTGTGTACACATATGAGAAGTTAACATTAGAAATTGAGCTCGTCCAAACTGGTCGTTTTCTTCTTTTCTTATAATTAGACCTACCAGTGTATTGTGTGTCCATAGAATAGAACAGAATATTCAGAAATCTCAGCAGCATTGAAGTCTCAGACCTGTGACAAGCAGTAATCGTCTTGCCTGAAGGCTTTTTTTCCCCTTTCAGCATCTACGGCTCTGAATCAAACTGAAGCCATGCGTGTTGCATATTCATATTGTATGGAAAAGGTCAAATATTTGTTAATTCAGAGACTCTTTCTTTCTGTTGTGGGTTTCTTCGCCGTTTCTCTGAAATCCTACCTCTGTCACCAATAAGGTAAAGCAAATATTGGATTGTCTTCGCTCGGTCCACTCCATCTTCCTCAAATCTTTTTTCGCTCTTCATCCAGAGATCCTTGAGAAAGTGCGAGAGAAAGAAACAGAGAGATAGAAATGAGGCAAAGAGATACAATAGTTTCAACTCATTGTGGTAAAGCTCAGTGGCTCTTGAAAGTTACCATGGATACAAACCCAGCCTGTATGGACGGGGAAAGAAAAATGTTTTTTCAAGATATCTCCTTCTCTTCAACAATGTCTGCTGCGTCTCCACAGAGTAATCTTTGGATATGTTTGCACTGCTCTGTTTTGATGGACACGCTTTGAATAACTTTTTTGATGCCGCAGAGATACAATATTAACAATTTAGGTTTATACGCTCAAATATCCATGGCAACGTCTGCCTGAGTGATGCACAAAGACTAAATCTGTGGTCTCTTTCAATATCTGATGCAGATCAAACTGAAAGGATTATACAAAAGTACAGAATGGTGGCAAATTTAGTGTGATTGGCGAATAATCTATCTTTTTTTCCGGAGACCTACCTTACAATTTTGCTGGAGCTCCTTCCATCACCATGTCCAGCTGTGCTTGCTGATAAGGTTTATTAGCGAGTGTGCTCTTTCTTCCAATTATTGCGTTTACGTGTGTGAATAACAAGTCATGGGTTCAGTGGGGGGGTGACAGCGAGCGTGATTAAAAGAGATATTGAAGAAATGGCTGATCTGATTAAATATTGGGGTAAAAAAACACATGTCTTGGATTGTTTCCCTTGACTCAGTTCCCTTGGATTTATGGGATGAGACTGTGTTTACTGCATTTGCTTATCAGACAGAAAACCTTTGACGAGCATCATAAGTTGGTAATCTGGATTTGTTTTAATTAAAGTACTAATAATAAACAGAAGTGTTTCTGGTGGTGCAGACGTACACCCCCGATTTTGTTATTGTGTCCATCAGCACCACACAAAATTTCCTCCTGACTCACTGTTGAACTGAGAATTGTGTTGATTTTCAATACACGTGAGAAATCTGGTGATTAAGAGACGATATTGAGAGCTATAACATAACCACTGAATGAAACTTTTTGTGCGTTTTGCAGTAATATGATCAAATATTTTCTTTAACATGGATACACAAGGGTAAAACAGAACTATGGTTGCCTGCGGAAGTCTCTGCACGTATTAGACAAATTTGACAATCTAACAATGTTTAATTTTAATGAATTCTCAACAATTAGTTAATCCTTTAAAATTCGACCCTAAGCATTTATTTGGTTTATGGGCAAAACACCCAACATATTACAAATGCAAAACAAGTCTGTAAAAGTTCAACAATTTTAGAGGGGCAAAGTAGCCGTCTGCATTATGCATGAGGAATTATGTGTCTTCTGCCTTATAATATTGCTTTAAGGCTTTCGGATTTACATTCCTTAAACAAGTCTTTAAGAAATCCATCAGTGGCAAGCCGTATAATTAAGAAAACACACAGCATAATTAGCTAATAGAGATCAATTCTTCTCTTGCGCTTTCGGAGATGGCCCGGCAATTGGCTTTTGGTAGAAATACTTTTTCGACTGAACAGTAGCACTCATCTAACCTACTCCCTGCCCCTTTGTCTTCAGGGAGGAGAAGTATGACATGAAATAATGTGGAGAGAAATGGTGCACAGGTGAAGACTGCTGTTTATGAAACCTTGCCAGGGGCTAGACTTGTTAAAATGCAAAGTTAGAGCCATTTGTTGTGTGAGGTAATGTCAAAGGGACAAGAGTAATCAGCTGTAACGTGGCGGTAGTGGTGGTGATGATGGTGACCTTTGTATGACCATAACCCTTTATGACCTCGCATAAAAGCACCAGTTAGAATCTACTCAAGCTATTTGGGGAATTGAACACCCATTCAGTTTACCACAACGAATGGTAATAAAGGAAACAGATTGCTGGACTAGTTGTGATCAATGATCTATTGAGCCAATCAATGTGTGACATTGATGTCGGTCTGGCTGGGGGCCAGGAGCTAAAACTGGATTTGTTAATATTTCACTTAAACTGGTTTTGTGATCCAAAATATACCCTTGTATATTTATTTCAACTCTTTGCAAATACATAATTCCTTCATTTCAATTATATACAGAAGTCTTCGACATCTCTTGGTCATCCAGGTCATGAAATATTTGGCAGAAATAAGTCAATTTGTTGTCTAGTGTCAAATGTTTCTCAGCAGAGAGGCTTCATCGGTTCTATTGGACTGGGAATTCTTGCATTGAGCCTCTGTGTGATTTTGAGCAAAACATGAGAGACTCTCAGATCACATCCCAGTCTGTTCACAGTCACCAGGTTCACTCAAATGAATGCCAACAGAATTTTTACCCCATTCACATCACTGAATGCTATGTCCACAGACTGTGATGGATTATTTGACTTTTTAACACTTTCATTCAAACTCCATTTAAGCTCAATTATCATTAGATTGTATGTTTGCGTCAGGCTACAACTGTTAATTAAGTGTCAGTAATTTACAGTGCTTAAAAACAGAATAATCTTCATTTGGCTGATGCCAAAATTACAGAGGTTAGGGGGAACCTCACCATAGGATAACAAAATAACTCTCTCTCTCTTTCACTCTCTATGTGTGTCCAAAGAATATTAATGATACATTTGAGTAATCTTGTCAGTTTTCATAACAGTTTTAATACTGTAATATTTTCCCCAATTAATTCCATTCACTGAATAAATTATGTCACTCTCTTGTTGCTATTTTCCACATTGCAGTTCATGCCCAGGTTATGTGGGGCAACATGCTGAAGGATAATAAGTTGAACTCACACAGGTTCCCAAAGGAATTGTTTGACACTATTTATACAGTATGTGGAAACTATGGAAACTGTGAACAGACCCATTATCGGGCTAATTTATCTTCTAGCTCCAGGTAAGAGCTCTGCCATTGCCTGTTGACACTCTTAGGGATGTCTGATGCTCCAAGAATAGAGCATGAACCTCATCATTAAACAGAGGTGACGATGGTATAGGCCTCCACTGGAAATGAAAAGCAGAAACGAGTCTCATTAAAACAGTGAACAGTGCCCCCCTCATCCTTTCAGGCAGATTCTGCAGCAGGGTGGCTACTGCAAACAGCAGAGCATCTGTGGTCCACACACATACACACACACACACACACACACACATACATCGCCATCCACCTACATCTCGGTGCAAGCATCTCTCCAACGCAGTGCGGCTTTAAGAAGACCGGGGCTCTTAAATCTGCGGCTGACTCCTCCTTCCGCGGTGATGTCAATCGGAGGGAGAGCGAGAGGGAGAGAGGTGGGCTGCATTGAGGAACCGAGTTCATACAATACTACTGAGACATCTACAGCTTAGCAGACAGATACGGTGAACCGCCTATCCCGGCTCCTGTAAGTGATGCTGCACTGAGGCACACTTTGATCCAACTCTATTGGGGGGGGGAGACGATGCGCTCTCTCCATCCAGAGTTTTTACCGGAGCGTGTGCAGCACTGAGTGAGCCCCAAACAAGCGGTTATAAAATAACTTCGGTCCAGTCATCAGCTCTCCATCAAATGTGCTTTTTTTGGTTGCTTTTTTGCGGTCTTGGATTGAAGTTTTACGCGCGGGTCACGGAGCGCAAACGCACACGTGTAGGTTTAAAAAAACAAAAACCTGTTTTAAGGATAAAGTAAGAATGTAAGGCAAGCACAGGCGAGATTGATTTAGTTAATGCAAAAAAAATATTTAATAAAAAAACAAAACAAGCTTGGATCAATGCGTTATCTCCACCCGTGGGACTGCACTGTTGCGAACCCAAGACATCCAAGGAGGAATTACAGCGTCCTTTCCAAACAAAGTTGATCGCTGTCTTGTGATTTTTGTCTTCCACACGAGGACCACAGTTGTTGTTGTTTTTGTTTTTTGTAGCGCATGGATAAGTTTTTGTAGTGGATAACATCTCCCCGTTTGCATTCTGCTGCCGCCTCTAACGAGGATCCTCTTTCCCCTTCTTCCCCACTCTTCAGCGTAATTCGCGGCACTTCTTTTTTCTTGTAAATCAGCGATGACTCTACGTGACAGGAGTCGCGATTGATTTCTCATCCCGTTCGAGCGGAAAAGGTAAGCTTCCACTCTCAGTCACGACCTTTCTTGTTGAGAATGAATGGCTTTAATTTAATTTTAAGCAACGGGTGGTCTCGGAGCATATGTACGCACAGTCTGAGCGCGTTGAGAGACACTGGAGAGAGCCCAGCAGCCTAATTTATATGGTCCGTATGAAATCAAATTTACGTCCCAACAGTGTCGGGGACCTGCGCTTTACTTACAATCACTTAGAGCAACATAAGCTGTGCAAAAATTAAACGATCATCTACGATGCACTTGGAGAAACCATAGTGCCATTTTGGTGTTTAGTGGCTTTTCCTCGAGCTGGTTATTCAGATAAACGCTCCACCCGTGCACCTGATGTAAACCGAATTTATCCACGGGAGAAATTTCACGGTGCATCGCGAGGAATCCAAACTGAGTTGTGTTCCCGGGGCGGTTATCGGTCACGACTTGGGGCGTAATTTAGTCTCAGCCAACAGTGATCGCACAGATAGGCCTACTTTCTAAGAGAAGCCAACTGCAGGGGACTTTTCGGTGTAGCTTTTCACTGCGTCCTGGCCGCCGGAGCTCGGTGCGTGGCTGCGCGGCAGCCGTGCGCTCCTGCTGCAGCGGTCCTGCTGTTTCAGACTAGGACGTCAGAATCAATGGAACCATAATAAATCAATTATTTGTTGTTAGGGATACTGGTTCGATCTCCCCCCGATGTAAATCCCAGTTGGCCCGGGAGATTGGCACAGTTGGTTGTTTAGGTGCCTGTATGTTGTATTTATACTCAGCATAGCCATAGATTATAGCTGGACCTCTTCTCTAAAGACTCCCACAAGGGCTACTGACCTCCATATATGTTAGTAAATTAGATCAAATGGTAAAGTGAGCCCTCCCAAGGTGAGCAGAACCAGCAAATGTTTTGGCTCTGCAGTCTGAGGAAAGTAACACTAGGCAAGGATGGAAACTGCTACAGAATGTCTGAGTTGAAAATTGCATTAAAAACTATTTTCCACATTTCAAATCCACCAGTATTTACAGGGTCATAGTTTTCACTATCATGACATAATTTACACAGAAGTGTTATGTTCGTGTTTCCGATGAATGTAAGTAAATACTAATTGTAGAGTGATGAGTATTTTAGGGCACATTGTTGCGTGGAAAGAGTATGGGCTCTTTTAGACATAGTCGTCAGAGTCCACACATTGAAGGTGCAACATCTGTTGTCTTTTTCTCTTTCAACTTACAGTGTGTTTGGCTGTTTTCAGCAGTCAGATGCTGCCTGCATAAAACCCACATCCACCAAGAGCTTGATCATCATCTATGCCAAAGCGTTAGTTTTAGATTCTCCTATAAAGTGTTTTCATTTTGTCACCAACCTGTAGCAGTCGAATTGTTCTTTTCTCTTCCCACAAAGGATGATGTATTGGATTTGACTGCAGCCAAACTGAATTTGTCACTGTGAGAAGTCGTTTCAAATATATGACAGAGCGTATACACAATTTGATCTTGAAATATGGAATATGTGGGAAATGTGGACTAATATGTTGTCACTGCTAACATTACTTAAAACTTTAATTTAGTATTCGTCATATTGTTATTTAACACTATATATACAATAGAAACGCATCACAAGTTTTTATATTTTGTGGATTTTGTTCATTAATTTTAGGCTTGTTTGACTTTTCATTTACTTGTCCATAAACAGGGATTTGTCGCTGTTTTGTTCAATGAATTTAATTGAAAAGTGGAGAAAGTCATCAGTTTTCCACATTAGCAAACAATGACGTAAACCTCAAACAAAATGATCGCACCTAATTTAATATTTAAATCTGGGGTTACATTTGCATGTATAGACTGCCCTCTTGAGGTCCATGATTACACCGTCGTAAATTAGTTCATCATTTTGCTAATGCGGGACGTTAAGAAATATTACCCAGCATTAATTGAATCATTCAAGTTCAACAAGTTTTTGTATATCTAAGAATTAGGAATGTGATTGATGCGTAGAGTTACAGTGTTACAGATTCACAGTCAAACAGTGTAGCCAGACTTTAATATAGTAGCTATATCCGACTAATTATATGTCTGAAATTCATTTTATCTTTAGAAATCAAACACCCTAATGTGGAATCTCTTATATTTAAACTTGGACATACACATTTTGTCAGTATTGGTTAATTGGCATTGTCAGCGTGACCATTTGTGTGGAACACAATTTTCCTGCTCTTTCACACTTTCCAGCATAGCTTTTGGTAATATGTCACTGTTGAAGTTTCCCAAGAGAAAACCACTTTATCTCCTCCTCCTCAGTGTAAGGAGACATGTTCTGGTTTCGTGGACTGAAACACAACTGACTGATCTTGACAGAAAACTGGTCTGTCAGGCTGTCAGCGATCTTTAAAGCTGTTAAAAGAGAATGAGACAGAGACAATCAAATATATTACTCCCGCCAGTGACCCCGTTTAAAAAAAATCTCTTTAGATGTACAGGAAATGTTAGTAGACACAACAGCTTTTGTCTCAGAACTCCTAAAGTTTCCAGTTGAGAGTTTATTTGGGGGTGAGTGTGTTGGAGTGGCAGTAGCTGCTCCTCTCTCCTCTCCCTGCCACCTTCGGTGCATGCAAACACCAGGAAGGCCTGTCCATCACACTGTCATGTAAAGTGATCCAGGCCAGGCTGCTCCTCTTCACGCCGCGTTTTCCCAAGAGGCAAGCTTGAGTTTGCCTACTGGATTCAACCTGCTGTCTGGGGCTCAAAATAGCATTTCAGGAGACTAGTGAAATGTAAGCAAAGGAGACACTCTGACTGACACCTAGGATTTCTTCCTCCATCCCTCTTATTTCTGCCTCTTTACCCCTCCCCCTCACCCCCCTGCACGATCCTTCCTTTCACCTATCCCTTATGGACAAGTGTACAAAGAGCTGTGACCAGTGAAACTACATGCAAATGTTGGAATATAATAGGCAACAGAAAAGACTAGAAATTTGGCAACATGCCTCTCATCTTTGAAATATCTAACTTGTAAATTTCAGCTTGATGAGAGAAGAGAAATAACTTTATATATTCAGAGTAATTTTCCAACATTACGTGTGCATTGCCACTGCATCCTATCTGCAGCTACAGTTGTACTCGTGCATGTTCTCGAGTCAAAAACACACTGCAGCCCTTCATCCTGCGATACTTTATCAATTGCAAGGCG
>OMOW01107442.1:0-11006 GCA_900312555.1 Lamprogrammus exutus
AGGCTTTAAGTGTTTCTCTTTCCTGAATTATTAATCGGTAATTCAGCTTTCACTGTCAAGCATCTTCAACACTGCTGCATTTACATCCAGGAAATCCAGGACACGGGAAAGAACAACGTGCACAGGAGGGAGAAAGAAAGAAAGACAGAAAGAGAGAAGGTAGCGGATAAGTGGTAAAATGGTAAACATGCAAGCATAGACTTTTTACAGAAAGAAGGGAGAGAGAGAGAGAGAGAGAAAGAGAGAGGGGAGAGAAGATGTTTGGAATGAGAGCAGGCTTCCTGCTGCTGTTGCTGCTGATTCAGGCAGAGGGCTGGGCTGGGCTGGGCTCGCTGTAGCTGAATCAGCAGGGTTTCGCTCCCCTGCAGCCTCCTGCTGGATCCCTGCTCACGTGACGAGGGAGAAGCAGCGCTCTCTCTCTCTGCAGTATCAGTGCAGCGTGGGGTGGGTGAAGTGGGTGAGAGAGAGAGAGAGCGAGAGAGAGAGAGAGAGAGAGAGAGAAAGAGAGCGAACGTCCTCTGCTCACCCTGTGTCTGACAGCTGAGTCACATATGGTGCCAGGACCCGACTGGCGACATCTTACCAAAGCATATGTTGTGAGATCTGTGAGAGGCTCTGTCACGTTCTCTGAAAGGATAGAAAATGCACTCACGATGTCTTTCTTTGGCTCTGAAATAAGAAAATAGCATTAGTCTTGGTGCGTGTTCGTGCTCAGTATATACCGTACGTACACAGCATTGCTCTGGCCAGGCTTTGCTCTGATGCAGCATGAGTACAGCTTCTGTCTTCCCTCAGGGTGGTGAGCATTGTTACTACCACGGTCAGGTGAGGGGGAACGAAAATTCCCGTGCGGCCATATCTACCTGCAACGGGCTGCAGTAAGTGAACAGCAGAGTTGCTCATGTAATCCGTGTACACACTCATCTCAGCTCCTCAGCCCCCACCGACTCAGTGTTCACCGCTCTCTCTCCGTTTTCTCCTCTCTGTGCCTGACAGTGGGATGTTTGACGACGGCATCTTTGTGTACCTAATTGAGCCTTTACAACAGACTCATTCAATCGTAAGTTATTTCTCTCACTAAACCACAACATACAGAGTTAACCGTTGAGTAGACACAAATACGCCAACTCTGCAGTAACTGCTACCTTTGTTAAGTCTCTAGATAAGATAAGATAAGCCTTTATTTGTCCCACGATGGGGAAATTTCCAATTTCTAATGCTCAGTGATTGTACACACTTACAGCCCATAGCCTCAGAAATGATCGCAAGAGGTGAATCAGCAAAAACGGAACATTCTAAGCTTTTACAAAGGTAGCATTCATTGGCTTGTTGTTGTATCAGAGTGCTTCACACTGAACGTGTGTAGCTAATCACCTAGAAACAGTGTACGTGTTGAATGTTTTCCCCCTACTACACATGCAGCATTTTGTCACTGCCACACACTCACAATGCTCACTTTGTTCTCTATCTCTAATAAGACGTTACTGCTGTTTGTGTCATCGGTTGAGGATTTCCGAATGAATCCAAGGACGCTCCTGTTTTTAAAGGAAGCAGATTAGTCGTGTCAGATAACGACGAAGGCCTGGACGGAGTAAACATATCATTAGTTGCTTTCGTGAAACAATGCCACAGTGGTTCTCAAACTGTCGGAGCCAAGTTCCACCTCTGAGCAGGCCCAAACATCTCAGTATGACATCAACAACAAAGGACCAACTCTAAGAAAAATCACAGGAAAACCATGTGTGTGTGTGTGTGTGTGTGCTTGTTTGTTTCCATAGAGCTGTTTTGATTCTCTGTAAAATGAGGGGGTGCTTTGAGTACCACCAATTGTACATGGATCACAATTTGAGAACCACTGTTCCGAAAGGCTCTATTTGGATTTTAGTCAAATGATGACATCACCTTTGTGCTCACTTTTGCATTGTTGATATTTGTTATTAGTAATAATAGTGTCGCCAATATTACCGCTACTTCAGCTGACATCATTTTTCTACTTTTAGTTTTACATTTACTATATTACATTATCCAGTATTTTACCCTTTGGTAGTTGACATGTAATGCTCAGTTGTCTCCATGGAGAACATTGGGTATTATCCCTCTGCACTGCGAGCAGCCTTGCCCGTCCCTCAATAACACATTTTCTCTGTAATTCTCCGCCCTCTTTTGGCACTTGATGCCCTCACCCTTACAGGATACAGCCGCACGGCCTCACACGCTAAGAAGAACGCCCTCCATCCAGTGGAGCAATGATTCAGAAGAGCAGGGTAAGATTTCCTGTCGGTTCTCCACCTCAGACCATCACCACACCTCACTTGACCCCGTCGTTACCACAGCACAACACAACATACGAGTATGGCCACAGGATAGCACACGGCACCGTAAGAGAAATGAAGCAAAACAATTTTTTGAACTTCTCGGGGGGGGAAAAACCCCACATGGAAAACACACTCCTGTGGTCGTGACTCATGACAAACAGGGCACATCCTGTTGTAAATATCTGTGGCACAGAAGTGGCACTGTTTTGTGTGTTCACAGTGGAGGAGGAGGAGCAGCAGTTCTCAGAGCTGGACGACTTGTCCTGGCTGAAGCGCCGGAAAAAGCGAGCAGTAAGTCTCTGATCTCACTCCCCTCTTTAGCAACGCAACCGGTTTTAGTGCGTTCACTCTGATTACCTCCACCCAAGGAGGTTCTGCTTTCACCCACGTCGTTGGCTCGGTTCATTTATCGGTTAGCCGGATCACTCAAGAAGTTACGAACCTATTTTAGGTGAAATTTGGTGAAAGGGTGTGGCATGACCCAGGGATGAACACATTAAATGTTGGTATGGATCCAGTTCCACGGGCAGATCCGGGATTTTTTATATATGTATTTCTTCTTTCTCTTAAACAGTAATACACCAATCTCAAACATCAGGCATATTTATACCTTAACAAACAATGAACAGGTGCACTTTGGTCAGGATCCAGACCAGGATCCAGATCTTGTGGCCTAAAATATACAGTGCATATGCTTGGGCTGAGGGGAATTTAATGGAATTGCTGTAAAGTAACAAATAGGGTAGAAACACACAACAACCATGAATGTGTAGCTGAGATGATGCTGATTCAGTAACATGCAAACAGTGTGTTGTATCTTTAATAGTTACGGTGATAGATCAGAAAAATCTCTCTCTTTAGGCCAATTTATCATTAGAACTAACAAATTTAGTCTAGGCTTGTTCGGCCTTGGCAGAGGTATGCGCTCTAACGAGTGCCCCTCTGGTTTGTGTTCTAAGTTAAACAACTTAAAGCGGTACGGGGTGACTTGTGACTTGTGATCATCGTGGGGCTGCAGAATGATCGTCCTCCACCGTAGGCTGATCGTGTCTTGCTTTGTTTTGCAGATGCCTCGTAATATTTTTGAGGAGATGAAGTATTTGGAGATCATGATCGTCAGTGACCACAGCATGGTATGTGTTTTCATCACGCAACAAAATTGCCACTTTTGTCCACAAGAGGGAGCTGTGTCACTGACTGTGGGATGTTGAGTGGGCACTGTCGAATCACTGCAGTGTGCTCATCTTCGCCGTTGTTCTTCTTTTTCTTCGTGCCTGCAGTTTAAACGACACAGGACCAAGCAGCACACGCGGAACTTTGCCAAGTCGGTGGTCAACTTTGTGGACGCTGTGAGTAAGCTCTCTGCTCTCACAAATCATGACCCCAATTAAAACTTCATGTGCATTCAAATTGTTGTTTTCTCCAGTCAGATGGGTTTGAAAGTGGCGATACCGTCGAAATATTTCATTTCATTGTGCGTCTCTTGATATTTCACAGCTGAAAACCTCCTCGTGTGTCGCATATTGTCTCTGAGTCAGCGTTGTGCTGGTGTTTGTTGTGCGTTGTTGTCATGTGCATTAACAGGCCCCTTGTCTCACCCTTCTCCCAGTGTGCAACATCCCCTCGTTTGTCTTCCTCAGACAGTGCAGATTCTAATTTACACCCAGTGTCGCCCTCCTGTCCCTGTGCTCTCTCTCTCTCTCTCTCTCTCTCTCTCTCTCTCTCTCTCTCGCTCACTGTGGACTTCAATGGCAGATCTTCAAAGAGCATTTACATACCCGCGTGGTGCTCGTCGCTGTGGAGATCTGGACGGTTAAGGATCAGATCCCCATCAGCGTCAAGCCGCTGGACATGCTGCGAGACTTCTCCAAGTACCGACAACAGAGCATCAAGCAGCATGCAGACACTGTGCACCTCTTCTCGTAAGTGCGTTGTTCCCATAGGGCCCCGGGCCTCCACAAAGCATCTGCACATACTGTGTGTGCATGTGGCTTACATTCCTGTACCGAAGACATTGATTGAATTTGTGAATTTTTAGGAGGATTGACTTTTAATATTGGGTTTGCGTCGCATTTTGACCGATCTGATCATGTGTATTGTCATCATTCATTCTGGTTGTTTTTGTCTTCCAATATTCTCGAAGAAATGTGACCTTCCACTACCGCAGAAGCAGCGTTGCATACTTTGGGGGCATGTGCTCTGTGAGCCGAGGAGTCGGGGTCAACGAGGTCAGGTTTTTGAAATATCTAATGTTCAATATCATACTTTTCACGTATGGCCCAGTGAGTCTGCGGTAAAATAACCCCAATTTCTACTGTGCCCCGCAGTATGGCACCACCTGGTCCATGGCAGTGTCTCTATCCCAGAGCCTGGCACAGAACCTGGGTATCCAGTGGGACCCGGCATCCAAGAGAAGTATGCATTCAACACGTATTATTACATCACAACTGGTGGAACTGTGCTGCACAAAACCTATGGAGGTTCAGGTTGTGTATGTATGTGTATAGAGGTTCTCAGCTCATTGAATAGAGCAGTTCAAGGCTGTGGATGAGTGCTGACACGTCTTCACCTTTCAGTTAGATAACATCACAGTGCTGAACACATAAATGACATAAAAGCAAACTAAGAACCTTATTGGCTCCTTTTTATGGAAATTACAATCATAAAAGTGGGGTCAATGCTGATTGGCTCATGGAATTAGAAAGACCTATAAGCTGTATTTGGTCATGTGTTCTATATTTGATGTAAAATACAAAATACCTCAGTTTAAATGTGTAATTAGACATAAAATGTGTTATCAGTCTTTTATTTCTGTGTAGTGATTAATCTCTCTCTCGCTCTCTCTTTTTCCTCTCTCTCTCTCTCTCGCTCCCTCACTTTCTCTGTTCGTCACTCATTTTAAGAGGAGTGTGGTTGTGCCGATTCGTGGGTTGGCTGCATCATGGAGGACAACGGGTAACGTCCGACATACCTCCGAGACACACACCCACACCTCATGCAAACTCACCTATACACACACACAAAAGAGAGAGGGTGGGAGAGTGTAAAACCTATATTAAAGACAGAGACCTTACAGGATGACTACATGCACACGATAATGTCGTTATCATCGCTATCTTATAGGAATGTAGTGCTGTAAACAGTGCTATTTTTGGCCTTGCTTCTATTCTATAGGTGCAGTATGTTTGGCATGCAAATCAGGTACAAGATATCTGTGTATTATCATTAACCACTGTGACGACATTAAAAACAATATTATATAAGAAGAGAGGATGCCTGTAACTGCAGAGCTTATACATTGTGGCATTTCATTGCCGCTTCCCACCTGATGCAACACGATTATGGCGCTTTATTTCTCTCTGCTACCCATGCAAATCATATATAATATAACGTTAATCATTTTGGGGGCTTTTTGATGGATGTAACTGTGGACTTTAGCACATGTGGTCTTGGTCAGTATTGCAGCTTTTCCAGCTCAGCCAGCCATATACTTTTTGTGGTATTTTAGTGTCTTCTTAGCGTCCTGCCCTTTGTTTGAAATTGTCTCTTTTTTTTTCAATGTGCAAATTCAGAATGTGTATAAAAATGGATTGATGGAGAATTATTTTCTGATCGTTAGACAGTCCACCGTGTTTATGTTTCTCTCGTGTAAATTTATTGCAGCCCATACTGAGACCAAAGACACGGAGGTCGGATGCATTACAGATAGACGCGACACGAAAAAAGTAATCCAGACACTAATGTTCTGTTGATACTCTGAATGTCTTCTTCACCATTTGTGAGCGTCTAAACATTCATAAACGAGAGCAAATCTAAAGGCACGACATCGATGGCACATACAATTAACAAGAAAACATGCGTCCACATCATTACAAAAGCTATTTATGTAAGCAATAGCTGATAGATAGTGATGTATAAATATAGGCAAGGACAGTTTATTTGTATAGCACATTTCATAAATGAGGCAGTTCAAAGTGCTTTACAGAGCAATAAAAATACAGTAAAGATAAGAGATTTATAATTAAGAATAATGATGAAAATAATTTTTTAACTACAATATGATTTCAAGTTAAAACAATGCAAGAAAAAAGACTTAAAGATATAGAATAGTACAGTTACATTACAGGGCAGAATTAACAGTGAAAAACAGACGAGTTTTAAGCCTTTTGTCTAATGTCAACAGCGAGGTTATTCCAGGTCTGTGACGCCTGATAGCAAAATGCTGCTTCACCATGATAACTTCGTACTCTGGGGACAGCCAATGTATATAATAAATAGGGGCCAAGAACAAACTGCAGGCAGAGCAAACCTCCAGAGACGCATCTCTCAGTTGTCATGGTGTAGTGCTTCCATCATCCGTCGATTAGTCACCATCATGTGTCCCCTCTCTCCCCAGAGTCCAACACCCGCGGAAATTCTCCAAGTGCAGCATCTCCGACTACAAGGAGTTCCTTTTGAAAGGCGGAGGCTCGTGTCTCTTTAACAGGCCGACCAAGGTGAGAGATGCTCGCCGAGCACCTGTCACCGGCCGTCGTGTGTCCCCAAACCCTTAACTCTCGCGTGACTTCTTTCGGCAGCTGTTCGAGGCGACAGAGTGCGGCAATGGATTTGTAGAGGTGGGGGAGGAGTGCGACTGTGGAGCGAGAGCCGTGAGTTTCTCTTTCGTCGGTAGTTCATTGGCGTCTGTTTGTTGTAGCCTGTTTGGTCAGATTCATGAAGCTCTTCTCCCGTGCGTTTCAGGAGTGCTACAAGGAATGCTGCAAGAAGTGTTCCCTTGCCAATGGAGCGCATTGTAGCGACGGCCCATGCTGCAATAACACGTGTCTGGTACGACCGTGAATGGTTTACTTCTAAAGTACTACGCCATAAATTATTACTCATTAATATGTGCTCATGCTTCTGGAACCTTAACCGTCTCTCCTTTCCTCGCCAGTTCTATCCGCGTGGTTACAGTTGTCGCTACGCAGTGAATGACTGTGATATCTCAGAGACCTGTACTGGGGACTCTGGACAGGTGTTCTTGCACTGTTCACTTTGTTTGTTTCTAAGTTTTACCTGTATATTACATATTCAAGATGCATGGTAAGGAAGAAAGCTAATGTTCATCCCTGTTTGCAGTGTCCACCCAATCTTCACAAACAAGATGGTTACCTCTGCCATCTGAACCAGGTATGCAGACTGGTGACGTAGTGGTTCTCAACCCTGGTTCTTGAGTACCGCAGCGCTGCATATTTTCATATTTTCCATCTCTCCCTGCTCTGCCCACACCTGATTAGGTAATCACGCATGGTACTCCATGGCCAGGATTAAGAACCACTGACTTTGGACTTTAGGAGAACTTTGTGTTGCTCCAAACATGAGCAGTCATGCAGTAAAATATGCTGGAGGCAGCAGACTGAGGATGATTTGCATTCTCTCGCTCTTCCTCTGTAGGGCCGCTGCTACAGTGGAGAGTGCAAGACCAGAGATAACCAGTGTAAATACATCTGGGGGACAAGTAAGATTAGTATACCTTATGTTCATCATCATCATCATCATCCCTGTCAGTAATGGGGTGATGAGTATCATCACGCAGAGACAGAAGAAGGACTTTTCCTCTTGATGCTCTGCTGTCACCTCTGCTCTTTTCTCTCCTCCTCTGTGCAGAGGCTGGCGGCTCGGAGAAGTTCTGCTATGAGAAGTTAAACACAGAGGGCACGGAGAAGGGAAACTGTGGAAAAGATGGAGATAAATGGGTCCAGTGTAGCAAGCAGTGAGTGCTGAAGGAACACCACGACAGAAATTAAAGCAGCTGTGTTTGACTTTAATTTTCTGGAGTTGAAAAGTGCTTCATACACAGAAGCTGAGCTTTAGTAATTACGACTTTGCATGCCTGACATTCTTTGTAGTTTCAAGTTATTTTGCAGCCAGTAGAGCGTAAGTGAGGACTCATTTTCTATAAGCACAAATTTAAAGTGATATTTAAAGTGATGCTCTGGCGATTTTACAAATTGTAATGATTTTCTGGGAAATTAAATCCAAACTAGGTCACTAGAAGTTGGAGCATTTTTGGTGAGATGTGTGATATGGTGACCTGTAGTCTGCAGAATGGACCCACAGGGAACCATAGAACACAGTCTATGGATAAAAGCTACTCTACATGAAATTATAAGTGTAGTTAGATACTACTTTGTCCACCATTGCCTCAGAAAATGTTTTCCAATGACATTCTACCCTGAAACAACTGTATTTTTCATGGATTACTTTCCCGTAGTACCCAATTGAATTTTGATTTTACAAGGCGTTACTGTGATCATAGCATAACACAGTTATGTTTGGGAATCAAGATGACACATTCAGCTTTTATTGTTGCGTACATAACTTCTATCTTTGCGCTGTGTAAGGATATGCACGGGGTTCCAGGTCCACTCAAAGACGTACTGAGTGAGTGGCAGGTATCTTGTAAAATCGCCAGCGTATCACTTTAATAGGTGGTAGAATGTCTTTGGGTGTCTTTTGAGTCTAAACTAATATTAGATGGAATGCTGGCACTGTACAAGATTCTCTCTACTTGTCTTTTACAGCGATGTGTTCTGCGGTTACCTTTTGTGTGCCAACATTGGACGCAACCCACGCATCGGAGTAATGAAGGGCGAGATCACCCCCACCTCCTTTAACCATCAAGGCAGACTGGTAGACTGCAGGTAAACACCAGTTCACCATTGTATAGATCCTGTTTAAGTCATAGAGAGACTGCAGTCATTCCGTCCCCTAATCCTTTTCTCGCTTTCGTACCCTCCACCTTTTCACTCCCACTCCTCCTCTTTCCTAACAGTGGTGGCCATGTCCTATTGGATGATGAAACAGACTTAGGCTACGTGGAGGACGGGACTCCCTGTGGGCCGTCGATGATGTGCCTTGACCGCAAGTGTCTGCCCATCCAGTCGCTCAACTTGAGCACCTGCCCGAGTGGACCCAATGGACAGGTGTGCTCTGCCCATGGGGTGAGTCTCCCCGCTCACAGCTGATTGGCAAGATTCAATAAAGATTTTAATTTCATTTAGGCTGAACGACAGACAATTGACAGTGCTCTCATTCAGCCAGACACTGAACCTATGCCTGTTTGGATGCACGCAGCATTGCAATGTTGTTTGTCTTTGTTTCTGATTTTCAAACTGGGAATAAACATGGTGGGCGTTTTGGAAATGTGAGATATTCTGCAAAACCATCCACCCAAAAAATTGAGGTGAAAGTATCTTTACTTTAGGTCTCCAACCTTTACCTCGAGTTGCTGTTCTCCAGGTTCCAGCATTTCAAGAGTCATCATCAAACCAATGTCAAGCCTCAGTGCAGGGGCCCCCCAAACCACTGTGACCATGAAGTCACTCTAGTCCTCTAGAGTTTAGAGTTTCTTCCTTTCCAGTTTAAAACTATAATACATTTAAAAGAACTATTACTATTATTACTTGTACATTTGATTTAATCTACCAAATTAAGTTATTACTGTAAAAAAAAATCTAGTTTTTCACAGCTGGCTTGGCTAAGCCAATAGCAGAGCAGCTATAAATTCCATCCTTTCTTCCTCTGTGGCACAGTATTATCATCTTTACTGCATCTTGTGGGTAATATACAAGCATATATATACTTTATAAATGCCCCAATACACACCAACATGTTCTTCTCCCTTCTGAGATGCTGCATCTATGAAGGGTTTGTTGCCTGTTGCGGGTATGGTACCAGCGGTAATGGTGCCCAAAAATGACCCCTATATGTGTCAGGTTATAATCCACAGCTTTTGTGTTTTCTCTGTACAGGTGTGCAACAATGAAGCCACATGCACCTGTGACACCACTTGGGCGGGGACAGACTGTAGCATGCCTGACCCGCCTAAAGAACCTGAGGCCACTCAGGACGAAGGACCCAAGGGTCGGTTTCCCCTTCCCTCAGCCTCTGGCACCTGAATGAGAAACACATAAAGTGCACCGTTATATATATATATACAGTACCCTGTATGTCTTATTGTGATACTCCAATGCCACTCTAACCCTGACTGACAGATCTCTTCTGAGATCTGAGCAGACTCCTAGACGCCCACGAGTAAAGACCATTTTTCGTTGCGCAGGTGTACTGAAATACGGCTGTGATGATTTTTCATGTGGGATGATGACCGAAGGAGCATATTCACGCACAGCTGGACACCTGATGCTTTGTAGCGCACACTGTGCATTTGTGTCACAAAAAAGGAGCACTGCCGCCTTAACAGATCGCCAGATTTCCCAAAAGGCGGTGCGACGGCTCTTGAGTGCAGGTGGTTACGTGGGTGGGAGTGGGAGAGACGGTCACAGAGGGAACGGTGTCACTTTATCCATGACTCTGAAGCGGAAGCCTGCTGTTTGTCTTTGAAAGGGTGGTAATAATGCTCCTTTTCCCTCTGTACAGTGAGCGTGGCCACTAACAGGCTGATAGGGGCAGTAGCAGGGACCATTCTGGCCCTGGGGGTGATTTTTGGAGGCACAGGGTGGGGAATAGAGTAAGCATCTTTAACCCTTTCACAGCTCTTCCTCTCATAGTGGTGCCTCAGTGTGCGGGCGGTCTCGTGAGCCGGCCTGAGCCCGCGTGTCCGTCCCGGTGGCTTTGTGTTTCTTGTGTGTTGGTGGTGACCATATAATTGTCATGTGATTGGATGTTTTCAGTGTTGTGTGATTGATTGAT
>OMOW01107463.1:0-10337 GCA_900312555.1 Lamprogrammus exutus
CAGTAAAGAAGGTATTAGGCATTCACATATCTGAAAAAGAATGAGATAAAATGTACAGTACCTTTAAAATAGACGATTTTGTAATATAACACAACATTCTATTCTATTCTATTCTATTCTATTCTATTCTTCTCTGTTCTATTCTATTCTATTCTATTATTAGCTCACGTGCATTGACCTTTGGGACCAAACTGAAGCAATGATAATTCATTATAAATTGTGGAAAATACATGCAAAGGGGTTTTGATGAGGAAAATACATATTCAACAATGGCAGTGGAGCAGCACACAATCACAACATCAGATTTAAGGGCCCATTAACAGCTTACTAATCTAAGTGATTTTAGAGAACAAATTTAATGCATTCAAAACGGTGAGCCAGCGAGTATGAAAACTGTCTGTGGCCAACAAAAACAATCCACGATAAGACAAATTTCATTGGATGACAGTAAATGAGAAGCACATGGAGTTATGATATGAAATGTATGCCCAGAAATGCACTACAACAAATTACATTATTGCTCAAACAATGTGTCTTAGTGCGAAGGATAGAGTGAGTATACTTTTCTGTTCTGGTCCAATATCAGTAATGGGCATTACAATATATGGTAACCAGTATGTGTAATGTATGTGTATGTATGTAATATAGTTACCAAGTCTACCTTTTTAAACAGCTTTTTAAAATGAGGGGCAACATAATCTTTGCAATGAATGTGAATCCCTTTAACATAGTTACTGTACAGTTTTATTCAGTAGAGGTGTTGTAAAGTAAAGCCCAGTAGTTAAGAGAATAGTACGACTATGAAACATTTTAATGGTTAAAGTGGTCTAACTACTTCATATTTTGCTGTTACATGAAAAATGTAGAAAGGAGAATAATGTGTAAGGACTCATGGACCCTCTGAATAATTAGATATTTAAGTTCAGCACATATTTTGCGCGTGAAGTCAAACTTATATTACCTTAATTATGCTATTAGGATACGTTTTTGGAAATTTTGATGTCAACACGTCTGTCACATTGGTATCTTTTATCGTGTCATGTATAATGAGCTTAAACCAGTAACTCCAGCTGTCATATAAATGCTGGAGTAAAACGTTTAATACCATCCTTTAAACTATAGTGGAAAACGTTGAACAACTGTCGCAGTGGAAGGATACTTACAACGTTTTATTGTGGTGTGAAATTTATTCAATTTACAAAGCTTAAGTAGCCTCATAATATATAATGAGAGGTTTATAACCCTCTTGTAAATTACACCCTGTGAGGCAGCACGCTCGTATAAAGTCATCCAAGGTTATGAAAATAATGTACAACACTGAGGGATATCAAAATGACCTCTGACCACAAATCTCACTTACTAGCACGCAGTTGACCTTACTTTTTATTAGTCTGTGTTGAGAAATTTGCATAATGTGAATATGTGGTGTCTGGGTGTGTGCAACTACAAAGGTATGAAACCGGATAATGAGTCTGTAACCAAAACAGAGAGCGGATTAGGGCAAAGAAGAGAGAAAGACAAAGGTCAAAAACAAGTGAATAGATTACAGAAAGAACAAAGATAATCAAGGGTGAAAGGTTCAGCATAAGAAGCAAACAAATGTTGAAAGGGACATGAAGATAGTAAAGGAAGAATGAGAGACAAAAGTCTGGGAGATACGAGTCACAGGAACATAAAGGGGTGGGTGGGGCAGAAAGAGAGAGAGAGGACAAATGAGTGCACACCAACGTTTTTGCACTCTTTCTCTGCCTACATGGCTCACCATGGCCGGTGGAATTAATTACCAAAGCCAGAGAGATTTAAAGACATAAAAAATGAGTGTCGTTATATTAAAATCAGAGACTGTATTAATAATATGACCATGCTGAGAAAAGTCATGTTTCTCTAGAATATTACTTAGAATCATTCATGCTTTCACACAAACCGGATGCTACTAATCATGGTGACTAAGTCATTTTATTTGCGTTAACTATTTTTCTGACATAGACGTAGGAGGATGTTAATGTTACCCTGAAGGGCAGAAGTGATTATAGACTTGCTGACTTTAATTGGATACACTAATGAAGAAAATAGTATGATTAAAAAAGGTTTAGAGTATTTGCAAATGAGAAAAAAAGTTTTTTACAGACAACATATCTTTGAAATATTTAGTAGCATTCAGACACTTACTAGCATTTTCATGATTGCAGAGTATTTGTTGGTGTGTACTTGTATCTTTGTGTATGTGGACACACAAACAAGGTTTCGGAGGATGAAGCGGTAATGATGCAAAAAAGACAAATGTCAGTTAAACAACTGATATCAAAACAGCATCATATCTATGAGTTGGCTGAACAAGACCCTTAATTATATATAATATAATACATTTAAAAACAGGTTACTCTGACAATCATCAGAAATGATGACATTTTAAGATTTTAATTTAAGAGTCTGAACGCTCAAAGGATGATTACAGAACAGGAGGCTGCTCCTGCTCTATTTTAATACAAAGGGCGGACAATATAATATAAATACATAATATATAAATTTCAAGTACTCAATATATAGCAGGGACAACATTTGCATTTAGAACAGCTCCACTCTGAGATTTGTATATCATTGCAGCTGATTCTGTGTTTACTGTATTCAACACATTGAACCTAATGATGACACTTGTCAGTACATCTTAAGAGCAGTGCAGTGCTACAGTTTGGGCTGAGAGTAACAGACAAACAAACATGGAATAGAATGATACAAAGAGAGAGAGAGAGAGAGAGAGACATGGGCAAGTACAATTCTGAAGCTACCAAATAACCCAAATTCCTCTAAGCATCAACGGCTCCCAGTGGATCCACCCACCTAGACAGTAACAACAAGTTTCCACCCACTGAGCAAAAGAAGTGCCAAGTTTGTTGTGTTCGAATGCTTCTCTGGGCTATTCCAAACATGAGAGGAAAGAAACATCAGGGCTTTATACCATCTTGGTCTGGGTTTGGGGTAGCAAACAAAGAGTTATGATCAAAAATAAACAATTAGTTCCAAGTTGGTATGATGACGTAACAGCAGCCATCACTGTTGTATTGAAGGAGAGATGGCATATTAAGCAATGGATGAAGATTTCAAATTCACATGGTGGTCCATTCTGCTTCTTACCCTACACATGTGGGGGAAAAGTGTGGTAACTATGGTAACATGAACGCTCTCCATCCCCTTTTTATCCAAAACAGGATTGTCTTGAGATCTGCTGAGACTGTCCCTGTGCCTGGGGTATGCAAGCGATCATCATCTGTTCGTCACGCTGTATCGCAAGCAACATTAAGCTTACCGACTTTGTCTCCAAAGATGGCGGCATTGTGTGGGTAAGAAGTAATTTCATTAAGTGTTTTTAAGGACTGAATAATATTATTTATTATTGCCTTATTCTTTGCTGTTGGAGCAAATGGAGAGCAATTAGTTGGCATTGGTGTTGCAACATCAGAATTCACCTTTGTCTTCTTGCTCTGCGTTGTTGCTGTATTATTGAGTGTGTAACATAACAGCTCAAACGTCTGTGCAGGCATCGTACATTTGCTCCATCATCATCAGCTGCTTGTAATGCCATACAAGGAGCAGTAACATCGCAACGCGGCGAACTTGAGGATATTTTCGTGATTTTGTTCTTTTAACTTTGCGTGCAGCTAACACCTTTTCAACACAGTCAGAAATGTGCACACATTGTCTATCAATGCCACAGATACTCTCACTTACTATTACTGTTAATCCCTGCTGCTCACCCCAGCTCGTTTAATCAAAACAAAAGTGAGACGGTGAGTAGGGTCGTAATGCTGAGTGTGTTTGTGTGTATGGATGTGCCAACCAAAAATTGAAACAAAACTCCCACAGAATGAAGCTGGCACCCTGTCCACCGCTGTTGGTGAACAGCAGCACATTCTCTGGTTTCAGTTCAAGTTTTGTTTTGTTGTTTTAACAGTGGCTGAACAACTTTTCCCCGGAACAGAAAATGGCTACTTTGTCTTCAACTCCCTCCATTTTAGAGGCTGATCAGGCCTGGGAATTCTCCATTAGCCCAGACGCCGCCCCTCTTTCAAATGGTACAGTTTAGTGATTTAGCGAGCTTTACTTTCCTACAGCAGCAAACGTTTCTTCTGCTATCCCCATTACCATCTGAGGTCCGTTTCCTTGAAGCCCCACCCTGTCCTGAGGGACGATCAGCAACAGTCATGCAGTTACATGCAGTCATTCCCACCGTGTTTATGTTTTATGTATGATTCATTACGAGACTGTGATTATTTATGGCTATATAATTACGTACGCCAATTGTACCACTGCCACATGATTGTACACATTCTCTCTGATTTAGTGTTTTACTGTATGTTGCAGTAAAACGCTCCAATTGTAATGGTTTTCATAAATTCATAGTGTTATTGGTCTTTTGTGAGCTGAGTAAGTCTAAGAAAAACGGTCAAATCTCTACACAAGTTGTATTTATATTTTAATAACCTAGAGTATCAAGGCAAGAAAGTGTCTTTGCTCTTCTGTCTGCATGAGATGGCTGGAAAGGGAAATGTATGAGCAAATGTATGAGTCTTGTTGGCTGTTACACTGGCGCGCGTGTACTAGACTGGAAAAAGGCAGCAGAGCAAGACAGATGTTAAATAATGCAGAAAATTGAATAAGCATGCTCGTCTTGATTTTGTGTCCCTGTGTTTGTGTGGTGGGACGCAGAGATGCACATGGTGGAAGACATTCTGATAAAACCAGTAGATGTGGGACGATATCTCCTGCTGGGCTCAAATCACAACAAGGACATAAAAGCCAGAAATCACAGCAACACAAGACAGAAACTCACACTAACATCACCATAGGGGAGACAGGAGCCAACAGGCTAATGATAATTCAAATCAGGGTTTGGATCAAAACACTTAGCAATGTTGTGATTACATCATTTTATCCTTTTGTTCCATCCTTCTTTCCACTACGTAAACACACTCACATTTGTCCTTCTTCCTCCTCTTGTTAACTTATCTTTTACTTCCTCACTTTCTTCATCGCACTTGTTTCCTAATCGTCTTCCATCCCGCTAACGCACTCTCAGTGCTGCATACTTTTCACAGTCTCTGCATTATAACTTAGTAACAGCTTTCAGTTCCCATCCAACATCAGGGCCTAATGCACCTAGTGATTTCTGTGCCAGTCAGCCTGACAAATAACTCTGATCGACAAAGAAAAACAGGGTCCCGGTAATCTTTCCCAGTCTGTGCGTGTCTCCCTGCAAGCCTTTGTGCATGCCTGTGTCTGTCCCAAAGTCCCTGTATCTGTGTGCCACACCACCGCTTTTCATCACCATATGCCAGGGACATGAAAATATGTGATCATCAATCTTGTCCACGAGTCTTTACCATCTCCCAACACTTCATGACTAAATTAGATTAAATGACTGCTTTGCCAACCTTCCCAAAGGAGAGAGAGAAACTCTAAAAAGCTAATTTGGGTTCCACTAACACATTAAAACAGTGTCTGACATTTCCATATTGTATAATAGGTATTTGGCTCTGGCAATCAAGGGCCTCAGTTCGCATTTTTCCACAATGTCATGGAAAGAGGCAAAGTCATTGATTCAGTGAGTGGCTCGGCCAATCACGGGCCTGTGTTCAGTAGAGGTGGGCTCTGCTTCGGCCAATCACGGGCCTTCATCTGGCGAGGGTGAGGCAGACCGGGCGTAGATCTCTGCTAGGTAGCTACAAATGAATAGAACAATAATGCTGTCATTGCTGGGACGCGATCACTGATCATTCGTTCGGATTGCAAATCAGCAAACGCAATGAGAAAGAGCAAGAACTGTACATCATGGCAGAAATATGCTTTGCTTGTGGCAATCACAAGATGCAGTTTCTTCAGGAGCTGCGCTTAATACTCTCTTATTCTTTTTCATAGGCCTTGTTTTATGTTTAAAAATACAGCAGCCACTGTGTGGTTTTTGGGGGAAGGTCAGCGAGCTTAGGTGGAAAAAGACACAGATAATGACTACGCTCTGCATAGCCTGGTTCTGCCTGGCAGTGAAATTAGGCTCATTTGAATGACTAAAGCAGTTTTTGCTTCGGTAAAACATTTGCAGATATTAAAGAGCATTATCCATTTGATGTCTTGCAGCTTACAAAAACCTGTGAGAGCCCAAAATAATACGGTATATTGATGATTTCACAACGGAATAAGGGACTGGCTGATTACAGCAGAGATCCAAGAGAAATACCACCGCTTGAGAATGAATTTCCATTATACCACTTAATGAGCTTCCGCAGAGAACAGCGTAGGGGTCAGGAGCTGCTAAGAAAGTAACCACAGAGTCGCTGTTAGTGATCAATAACCCACTTGTGTTTTTCCAGTACACAGTATTACTGTCATTTGGTGGAGACTGTGACTCCCACTGTGCCTAATGCATGTTTGACACAAAACCTTTCAATTATGACTACTTGATGATTCTCCACTTGTGATTTGGACAACCGTCTAATCTGGGTGAAGTCAGAGTAACGTTCACTAGTGATAAGTACATAATTCAGGAGTAATGTATGTCTCTCAAAGCTCCACTACAAATAAAGGTAAATGGTAGGTAAATCACATAAAAATATTCTGAGCAAAATATTGCACTTGCATTGAGACAAGGCTGTACAAATCATGGTTACTGTGGTGTATTCAAACATCACAAGACCTTGAGACACACTGTGATAGCCCTCTAACCAGCACAACACAGTGTGTTTCCATGTTATAACAGGAATATGCAAACACACAAAATGCACCCAAGCACCTGAAGGGTCATACACATAAGTACACACTCACACACACTACACACACACACACACACACACACACACACACACACACACAAAGCCCATCTTTCACCCGTCTCTGTCACGCCTTCAACCAAATTAGATTGTGATTGCTCTTTCCGAGGTCACTTTTAATTAAACTGAGATGAGAACATGACACATGGGATTAAGGCTCATCCTGCCTCTTCAAATTATGAATTCATAACCAACACGGGGGCCTATTGCTTTCAACCATGACCCCCATATCATTTATGTGTAAGAGCAAAAGCAAACTCCCTTAGTTGTCCTCTTCTGCAGTGAAAGAGGGGGAGGACAAAAGAGGGCAAGTGTGTGCATGTGTTTGAGAGAGAGAGAGACTGAGGAGTATTTTCCTATCTCAAATGTAAATTTTTCTGAGTGCAATGTTCAAGAGATCATGAATAATACATTGGACTTGAAACGAAGCTGTTATAGATTTCAACTGATTTGGTTAATTGGGAGAGACATACAGACATTAGCCGAGTCAGCAAAATGGCCACGAGCTTGGGAACATTTTTAATACATGTGTGGCTGTTCAAGACAAAACCCACTGGGTAACTTAAAAAGGAAGTGAAAACAAGGCAATTTTTCTGGCAAACCTACGCCTAAAGGTTTCCCACTCACGTTCACCATAAAAACCGTGACACAAAAGGCGTGCTTACCTCTGTGATGAACGCCTTGGCAGTGGCTGGGCTCATGAACAGCACAGCCCTGCGTAGTGTGTCTCTGTAGCGGTGAAGTTCCTCCACGCGCATGGTCCTGAACAGACTGGTGATCATCATGTTGATGTTAGACTCAACCTTCTGAAGGGACACGTCCATGCCTTGCTGAGAGGTCCGGTCCAGGAAATCCTCAATACCTCGGATATCTGTTGAAAAAAAGGACGCACAAAAGAGATTAAGACCTATGCTGATGACTTTACATTTTCTATAGATAACTGCCATCTCTGTCAATGAATGGACTAAATCTGTGTCTTTTTTTCAAGGATTTGTGCAATAATTCCTCATTTGCTGGATTCATTATAGGTGTGCTTCTTGGTTTGCATGCACTTTGATTTGATTACACTTTCTGTAAGGCACAATGCAACTGAAATTGGCATAAATCGAAGTATGCCTACTCCGAGTACATTAAGCAATTGCAAATTTACTCAGACATGAAAGCATCATAGGTGGAGTATGCCAACTCCACACGCATTTTCTCAACGGGCCGACTCTCATACTCGGATTACGCAATATTAATCCACATTTTTGTCGTAATCACAGTAGAGACAAATCAGAGTAAAGCTTTGATATGAACATAGTGAATCTTGGTTTTCCATCTCTTCCTGCTCTACAAACTGATTAGCCAAAGGTATGTTCACTTGATCTCAAATAGGTACTTCCCTGTCCAAAAACACGTGATTTGGCTAACCAATTGTGTGTAGAGCAGGGAGACAAGAAAAATATGTAGTGCTGAGGTACTCAACAACAAGGACTGAGATCCACTCCACTACAGTATTCTTAATGGATCAAAGTACAAATAACTCATGACACTCTTAAGAGTTTTCAATTAAGGTACCAAACCACAGTAATTATCTCTATTAAGAGATTATTTTTCTGTGATAACAAAACCAGGATGCTGGTGCCAGGACTTTCTCAAACTGGACTCCTCTGTTGTTAATGAGCCACACTTCAGGTCAAGGTAACGCTAATTAAGGCACTTTGGCTGAGAATTCCGCTAATGATGTCAGAGGAGGTGTGTGTGTGTGTGTGTGTGTGTGTGTGTGTGCGCACACGCGTGCGTGCGTGTTTAAAAGCAACATCCTAATGATGTATTTGATAAAGACAATGGATGACATTGCCATCATTGCCAGTGTCGTGACTGAGCAATTAACTGGATTGATGAGACTTGTTAAGGCCTGGAGGGCTCGGGCACTGGTGTGATAGCATCCACACCAAATTTTGGAGGTTTAACAAAAGCGAAGATTAAAGACGCTGCAGAAAGACATTGATTTAGAGAGCATTTAATTTAGAAGAAGGACAACCCAAGGCACATGCATGGTTAATGATGCTGCTAAATTTAACAGTATCACACAGGCTACGAGTACAGAAAAAGAAGAAGCTTGGGCAGTGTTTGTGTTTCAGATGTCACATCAACACAGTGGAGAACAAGGAAAAACATGACAGCAACGCAATTATATCTCATGCACAACATTATCAAGCCACTGAAGTCTAATTACTACAACAACATCATTGTGAGCAGTGTAATCATCATAACCATTGCTGGATCTCCCAAATGGCCATATTGAGTAGACCAGTGGTAAAGCAAATGCAAACGCTCATATGTAGACAGATATTCAGACAAATAAATATGCAAGCTACACAGACACAAAGCAAGCAAATTAAAAAAAAGAAATTAAGAGAATGTGCACCTGTAGTGTATAACTTGATGTGTTTATGAAAACCTAAGTCTGTCTGTGTGATTCACAGATGCAAGTGCACGCTCACAAACACACACCCACAAGTATAAGCATACTTAAGCGTAATTCTTAAATCTTTGTGTTTGTCATTGTGAAGATGATGCCGTTTAAAATCAATTGTGCCATTCCAAATAAACACTTGACAATGTGAGATTTCTCTTCGTGATTGTAAGAAAGCTTTGAAAATCAACACTATCAAAAGCTTTTGTCAGCAAAGCAAGTCCAAAGAGCATATTACTTAGATGCTTATACTTGTTCATATTGTTCTAGTTTGTGTTTCACATTACAAATTAATTCTTGCTGGTCTAATTTCCTGCCAAACTTATCTATCTGCTTACTTGTCTGTAGCCCATTTGTGTGTTTGGTCCGTGCTTTATGTTTTCTATACCTAGTTTTACTGACTGTATTAGCGGCCGTTTTGTAACCGATAGTCTGCCTGTCAGCTATTCTCTCTGTCTGCTTTCCTGCTGATGGACTGGATGGCTGTCGAGCTTTATTTGCCATCATCAATCCATTATCCACCCTGGCTTATAGGACAGGTTGTGTGTCTGATACATTTGCTGTGCTTCACTCTGCAAAGAGCTTAAAACAAACCCAACCCTCTCTCTCTCATATCAAGAAAGAATTGAAATCCAAATACTAAATAACTTGAGTGGATTTGAATATTAATGCTGTTACTATTCAAGATAATGTGAGAAATTACATTTACATCACCAACAAAGATATGAAATCGAAAAAAAATTAAGAAATTTCTTACCCCGCGCAGGGGGCGCTCTGGCTCAGCCAATGTCTGGCTTCTATTTACAATTTGCAACAAGCAGTTCCAGTGCTTGTCCTATGATCAGATGGCTTGTCAGTAAATGCAGCATAGAGTGGGGATGACAATATGCTGTTATTGCTGCAATTTTCTCTGGAACTGCACTTTCTAGTTTGACACATTGATAGTCAAAGCCCTCTCAATCCCTCCATCAAAGTTCACATTCACAGGACAAAGCTGCAGTGTGTACCACCCTCCACTGCTGAGCGGATCATTGACTGTCAGCTGGTTTCCATCAGGA
>OMOW01107466.1:0-11868 GCA_900312555.1 Lamprogrammus exutus
AAAGCAGAGGAATGAAGCCAAAGGATCATAAACAGTTGATTCTGCAGAAATCAAAATCTAATGCGCAGTTAGGACTGTGGGAGCAAAAGGATGTGGGGAGGGCAGAAAAGAGGTGAATATGAAAAGAAAATGAGAGAGGGGAAATAAGACCTGCACCTGCACATATACAAATGTATCTCCATATTCTAAGAGGCAGTTATGAGCAGGTTGTAGATCACAAAGTCGCCTGTTTTGTTTATGTATGACTGAGAAAAAGGGAAATTGAGACAGAGATGCAGGAATACACAAGAGGGAAATATAACATTTCTTTGATTCAGGTGATTCAGCGTTTCGATCAATGCAAAAAAGAAAGGAAAAACATGAGATATAGATACAATAAAGTAAACAATGAAAGAATACATCAGGTTTGTTTTGTATTTTTACTGGGCTGGGCTGAATGTGTCGTAACTGCGGCGGCTTTTTTATATGATTCACCACAGAAAAGCTGTTCCAGATTGGCCAGAAATTTGGCCTTAAAGAAACAGAGTGACAAGAGGAGGGAGGGAAAGATGGAATAAGAGGGTGGGGGGATTTTGACCTAAAGTGCTCTGGATTCTGGAGCATGCATGCACACACACACACACACCATCCACATGTTCTTTCTCAGATCTCCATCGTTTGTCTTTCAGTTTCCTTTTCACTGGAAAAGAAACTTCCCCCGTATTTTCTAAAATGGAATGGAAAAACATGGCTTTCCTCCTACTGAGGGGTGAAACACACCCAAGTTTGTTTCAAACGGTCTATGGGTTGAAATGGACTAGGATTTATCTCCAGATTTTCATGTCCATGTGTTTTTTTTTTTAGCCACAATGGGATATTTTTACCAGGCAGGATAAAGTTCAGTAGAGCAAACAAATGCACATTCTGTACCTGGCCTGATACAGCAGTGCCTGGCACATGTTGCTGCAGTGATATTTTGTACTGTGTGTGCAGATCTGGACTACAGTGTTCTACTGTACACTCCGTTTTGCAGGTCATAACGTTCTAATGATGTAAGCAACTTCTGCACTAACAGTCAGCAAACAAACAGGTACGATGTGTACGATCAATTCACCATGGTCATGCTGTACATTGCTGAAGTGTACTCACGGTGCAAGCTGAGGGAGATGTTGATGACTCTCTCCTCTGTGAAGCTCTTCAGATTAGGGATCTTGGCACACTTCAGGTGCGTGGATGCGGGGGAGTCTCCCACGTGGATCCAGCAGACGGTCTCCTGGGCATAGAGGAAGTCCATGGCCGTTGTTTGTTTGGTGCTGGTGGACAGCAGGCTGTGGACTGTGGTGCCGCTCAGAGATGTGGCTTGGATGTTCTGAGAGTTGGCAATCAGCAGAACGGGCAGACGGTCCACTGGCACTGGAACGCAGCATGGAGAAAATATGTCGAACTACGAACAGGATGAACCGAATGTGTACATCAAATCCTGTGTGTGTTTTCTGGTACATACCATTCTTGGCCTTGCAGGAGCGATTGTCTGGCTGAGACAAGTAACCCTCCACACAGGAGCATGTGTAGGAGCCATCAGTGTTGGCACAGGACTGACTGCAGGTCCCATACACACTGCACTCATCAAAGTCTGAGCCAAAGAAACCACACATGGTTGAATTGCTCAATTGCCTGTGCTATCTCAAATAAAAATATATATTGCAACCACGGACTAATATAAATATAAATATAATACAACAAATGCTTCATTTTATTGCCTGTCGCATGCTTGGTTGCTGCCAAGTTCGGTTAATGATTCATTAAAATGTGCAATCGGTAATATTTTACTGGATCTTTGCATAAAACGGCCATAATTTCACTGTAATTTCTCATAGATTTCAAGCATTATATGTTGGCAGAGCTGGCCTAGGTCTATATTTCTGTTGGGAGTTCTCCAGAATCCCATGCCCCCTGAACTACTCACTGCGTTTTAGATTTGGATTACTTTCTCCAAAACTAGAATGAATATTTCAGTGCTGCTGGGGGAAAAAAACTCAATAAAACTTCCAATATTGACGTGGTTTGCTTTCCTTTGTTGACCTGCAAGGAACTGACAGTTTGCTGTAAGTGTCAATAGCCACGTAATGTTTATTGGTTACGAATGAAATACACAGAATCAATACACAGATGACGTATTTTAGAGCACTGGTACTTTCACTTCTGACGTATGGACTACTTACTTGCAGCAAATGAACAGTGCGTGCCAGTGTAGAGCAGAACCCACCTTTGCACGTCTTTCCATCCAGGCTGATCTCATAACCACTCTTACAGTAACAAGCAGGCCCCGCTGGAGTCACACCACAGCTTTCCTGACAACCCACGAACGAGCAGTTGGATGCAAACTCTACGAGGAAAATAAGGGGGTGGAGAGGACAGGAATGAGTTTGTGGCACTGCGAGGGTGAAGAAGTAATGCAGAGCGAGAGATGGGACAGATGTCTTGCAGATAAACAACCGATCATGACGAAGAAGGGGAGTGAATTGTACATGCTGCATCATGGCGTACAATTAACAGATAGCTGTGAGGAGACAGAACTGTGCAGCACCTTTTAAGAATTTACAGATATGACTGATAAATAGGTTACAAATGAATTTCTATATTTAATCAATATTGTATAAAAAAATTATTTTGGAAATATTGGGCAACATTCAGCTATGGCTTTGCCTTGGAAAAAGAACACGTATATACATAACCAAAGACTTTATAGCTTTGTTGGTGACACTCAGCACTGCACAATGCTTTAAGAAGTAACTTTCAGGACTTTTTGTACCACCGAAGAAATACTTCTTTCTTTACTCTTAAGGCAGATTTGCATGAAATTATTTGATAATCTATTCATCATACTGCTATAAACCCACAGACTGTACTGTGGTCAATCACTCTGTGTTAATTAGCCCTGCTGGGGACCATCTGGCAGAAGACCCAGAGCTCAAGGCAGGCCTGTGGGCATGAGGAGCAGGAGCCTGGCAATTCAGGATGATCCTCCAAAATGTGCTGCCGAAGCTGCAGTTGTCGGCTTCAAGGGGGGATATTTAAAGCTCAGTAAGGTGCTGAAGTGCATAGCGTGTGTGTGTGTGTTTGCTACAAAGTTAATCTACCTTCTCTCCATCCAGAATGCTTCTCCTGACAATGAGGCACAAGCTATAAATAAATATAAAAACATTCAGAGTCACAAGACTCAGTTACTCATCAACTCAACACTGGATTTGGAAAATGATGAAATCTAAGTGAACCTCTTGTGGCATGAGCGGTGCGCCGCTGCTGTACATGTTACCATTTTAGAAACGGACAGCCTCGCACATTTTAGTGCGCTCGGTGTGTGGGGCCAAACCAAAAACAAATCCATCCAATTAAATTGACTTATTAATGAGAGAGGTAACTTTAGAAGCCTCAGTACAGCAGTACATCAGCAGAGGGGCAACAGTATTGTGGGGAAATGGAGGAATTTAAATGACCACTTCTCAGTTTACACATGTATTTTGGTCACAATGGTGCACATTTAGCATTTCAAGGTTTTGATGCGGCCTATTGTTACAATCGCAACATAACTGATTATCACTGTGTTTCAATGGACAACAGCATGGTTTAGGGATATAGTTCTCACAACTTATTGAGTGCTGTCTGTCACGGTTGAGCTTGGCCACTCTGAACTGCCAGAGAAGTGTTCTTACTAAAATCACCAATATTAAAAAGTGCTAAGGAAAAATAATGTAAATGGTGAGTTTGACAAGTGCAGATGTGCAAATTTAGGGTTTGTAGGGAGCCACTGAATGTTTCTAATTTTGTCCACTCTGAAACACCTGTCAGTGTAATGCAGTCAAATTCAACACCACTGCAGAGCACAACCACAAAAAATACCATATCTTTGATTCAGCACCTCTCTGGCCCAATGTCATCAAAAACTGTAAACAATAAAGGCAGGATTTATCGCAGGGGTATTGCTTTGATTGCACAGAAGTTCCTATTTTTCAGGTGTCCTAATCTATTTTCTTGATGTAACAGAGGGAAGAACTTTATCAGGCTCCGAAAGGTTCCAGATAATGGAAAGTTTGAAGTTTCCATGATGTGGTCGAAAGGAATTGTAGTTGCAAAGTACGACAAAACTGAAGTCTCCTAGTGGATGTTTCCCTGAATGACAGCATCTGGACTTCTTCAGCTCATCTCACATGTAGGTAGAGTGCAGCAATAGTAACCCATAGAAAATAACCACCGAATTCTGCAGCTCTTCAGAGCATTTAGCCTCTTTTAGCTCCTTGTTTTAGTCTAAATATACTATACAGTTGTCCCACAATGATTCGCACCAACCCCTGAAATAAAACCATAGGCAGTTGTTTCCAGCAAACAAGGAGACAAGGACAAAATAACTGAGAGAGTTAGCAAGTGTCTGATGCAAAAAGCAGAGCATCTATCAAGATGCTAAACCGAGACGAAAAGACAATGAATGGTGGACTTAAGGCCCCAGTATACTCCACATGAAGTACAACCTCCATGGCAAAAATGCAAATATAAATAAGACTCAAGACAGCAATTCAGGCGGTTTTCGTGTTTTTTGTGCAGCCACCAAAGACAAAGTTTTGTCTTTTTTGGAGAATAAAGAAACTACACTGCGTAAAGTGTTCTTGGACGTGTTCACCAACCTGTTTTTCTCTTCACCTTACATTTTTTTACAGTTTATTTCACACAGGTGCCTTTGCACTCATCTGAGACAGTAGTTTGTTAATATCCCTGTGAAATCTTCGTGCTGCCTAGAGGGGATGGGTTTTCGCAATGCACCTATTAAATACAGAACTCTGCACGGTGCACTCACCGACAATACCACCCTGCTAACGCCAACCAATCTCCACCGCCTCGTAAACACACACACACACACACCAAATATAGAAGTGCACAAACACAGCATGCTACAATCACACATTCCAGTCAGCTCACCATCTCATCATGGAATCTCAACAGCATTGAGTTACAGTACAGAGCATATCCAGTGAGATACAAATCAAGACAGTGAGTCATCATAGCACATCCAACAGAGACAGTCACATCAAACCAGGCTGAGATCTATCAGTCACAAGTGATTCACTTTGCCCAGAAACACAATTCGTACTTGCACAACACCTCCAAGGGCAAGAGGGGATGACTGGGATTAAGATTTCCTTCTTAAAGTAGCCACAGCTTAAAGATGAAAGAAACAAAAGCCCACAGATTCATAGAAGCTGCCTGTTTGTTTGCCACAGCTCCAACCTGTGAGTTGCTAAGCAAAGATAATATAAAAACATATCACTCAGCAGATTTCTGTATTGTTTCTGTCTTAACATACAGCATGTTTAGTCTGATTTCTGAGAATGAACATCGTAAATAAGGGACGTTACTCCACAGAACCACTGCCTAAAGGCCAAATCCTACAAAACCGTAAGCAGAATGAATATTACACACAGGGCAACATGTACACAAGCCTGCAGGCCTTTGCTGGGACGGCCATTGTTCAGATTACAGACATGCTGGGAATTTTCCATAACAAGTCTGAGCACTGAACGGCCGAGATGTGTTTACAAAACCAACATGAGCAACAATGTAAACAACCTGCCACGACATACGCCGCAAAGTCTTTATTTTGGAGCATGTAAAAATAAATAAGATGCTCCGAACCACTCAGGATTGATAAGATGACTCTGTACGACGTGATTCAACTCCCTACAAAATGAAAGGCGTCCTGGGGAGGCATTCACAAACACCAACACCAACACACACACACACAACACACACACACACACACGTGCGTGCATAACTTATGGACATCTCAAAGTCCAGCCAGCCTGAAAATGCATGAAAATTTGATGTCCTCTCTCATGCCTCCCATGTTTCTTTAATACATATTTAATGTGAGCTCATTTTTACTCTGGAGGTATTGGAGATGGGAAAGAAAGGTATCTGCATCAGTGAGGGGGAAAAATAGACAAAATGGCCACCAGGGGAGGATGAAATGGCCATATTAGCCATTTAATTGAGAAAATTAAAGAAAAAACATCCAGTGGACACTCATGCAGTTAAAATTACTAATGTGTATGGAAAATTAATACATGCATTTATTGTATGTACACCATAACATCTCTTTACATGTGGAAGGTTGCTTTCAACATGGCATTTGAAAAGGACAAAGTCATTAAATATTAGCATAAACCAATGACTAAAGTTCATTACTGTACATGACTGCATGTAATTAAAAGTGAGTTTTAATGGGAAAAGAAAACATAGAAGATGACAGATTTATACTTTAAGTTGTTACAACGTCAAGGCCCCTGAAAGCAGAAGCTCAATCAACTTCTGCATCAGATCTACAGCCAAAACAAAACGGCAAAGTATCTCAGGCAATGATCTGCCTCGTATGGTTTTAAAGGTCTGTGATATAACATCCATGCATGGATGGTTAAATGCAGGAAATGACTCAGTGGTGAAGGCGTCCACTCCTAGATTTGGTAGTGAAAGAACTATTCAGGTCCTTCATGCACTATAGGCACATGACATTGGGCTTTAGGGAATGGATTCTTCACCCTGAACCATTGGAGGATTTTTTTTATTGTGTAGCTTGACAAACCACTACTGAAATATGCTCAAATATAAAGATAAAATTGATCAAATTAAGAATAAAGGCTTGTCTCTGCTGGTCTGTCTCAAAGATTTGGTTGCTTTTCTCCTGAGATGAGGTAAGGAAAGACCCTGGCTACTTCCTGAGAAATCATGGTATGTGTGCACAAGTGAACAACACACTCATAATTAGAACAGTACTCTATTACAACTCTCTGGGTTTGGACATTTTTTAGTGTTTTTGTATATTACAAGAGGGGAATGGAAGAAAATGAATGTAAAATAGAAATAATAATCATTACTATTCTAGGTAATGTATATTTCACTGTGTAATTCTGCCAGCGCGTTATTCTCTGCCTTTTATAAGACTTTAGATCAATTTGGGACCAACAGGACACAAAGCGCATCAGTACCCTGAAATTGCCTGTCCAGCTATTATGTATCTCTACCCATCATTTTTACAGTATGACTTCCACAAATCAGTTGATCATTATGTCCTTGGCACTGTTTTGGTTCCCTTTAGATCCAGATATTTTGGTATGTCACAAGTCCATCGAGTCAGCATAAATTAAATTTCCTCCTAGTCTCTGGTTTCAAAATGACAGCTTCCCCGATTTAATGAACAAAAGTATTGAATCAACCAATCTGCCCCGTTTCACACTTACAAACTTTTCCATTTTATGTCAAAAATATTATCCAGTATATGGTTATATCTCGATATACCAAACAGAAATATGGCTTGGTGAAAACTAGATTAAAGCACCCATATGATGTATTACGCCAACATGTTTCCACACAGAAGATAGAACAAAGTTAATTACTCTCGACACATCCATTAAATCTTTACTCTTTTAGAGTAAACAAATATTATATATAATAAATTATAATATAATAAATGGATAAAACGGCTCACAGTTGGCTGGCGGAGTGGTGGAGTCGGCGAGATAAAACATTTGTCGGGCACAGACTCCCCCGAATTGGAAAGGGAGTTTCCACCTCTCTGAAGGCGTTCGGACATCAGACTAGAATTGCTGCTCCTTCATGTTGAAAGGAACCCAGCTTAGGTGGTTAAGTAATTTTGTCTCCAAGAGGTACTAAGTTGTGTGTTTGGGTTGTGGAAAGGACACAGCTGTCAGAGTTTACATGGAACTTGCGCTAATTTCCATAATCTTCATGGCACTTGAAGCACGGCGCACTTGAGCAAGGAACTCGGGGAAGGAACCATATAGTTCCTTCTCCATTCTGGGTAAAGTAGTTCCTAATTTAGCTCTGAACATTCGGTCCAAAAGCACATTGTCTCAGAATGACCAACACAAGAATAAACTACTACACTAAGATTTGTTGAGCTGAACTGCACACTTGTTTGCGCACAAATTCATGGAAAAGCATTAGTTAAAGTATGCTGTGTGAGAGCGATACCTCTGCAGTGCGGTCCTTCATCCCAGCCGTCGGTACAGTCTGGAACACCGTTGCACAGTTTGCTCATGTGGATGCACAGCTCTGTTCCCCCACACTGGTACTCATTAGGGGGGCATCGTGATACAGTACTGTGTGGACCTGATGAACACAAAAGCACATTACTGAGTGAAAATGTAAGAAGTCATAATGTTGCTTTGTTATCAAAGACACTAAATGAAGTTGATACAGTAAATAATGCACATTTTCTACCCAATATCACTGATGTAAAATTGAACCTTTTCCTATGTTATGAAAGCCTTGAGAAACCGCATCAACAAAGAAAAATGTATCATCTGCTCTATAATTGGAGCCATGCTTAGCAGCCATCTTAAACTCTGGTGTTCTGTTGTAGTTTTCTTGTTAGACTTTTTTTTCCTTTTCTTTTCTTTTTGTTGACTACTGGTGATCAAAGGAAAGTCCACTGCTGAACAACAACACAAAAGCACACACAATTTCAACAGCAACCACAAACTGATTTCTTGTACTATATTCAATTCTGTGTCTCCACAAGAACACGACAAGGGCAAATACGTTTTCATTTCTGAGCCAAAAGACAGATTCTGATTCTCACCCATTGTGGCTTTGTCTTTTCCTCTCAAAAGTCAGAACCACAAGGCAGAAATCCAAAGAATCATTGTGGCAGTACAAGATGGTCACTAGGGAAGACTAGGCAGAACTACAAAAACACTATTATCCTGGATGGGACCAGCCAAATGACTACCTTCTCTACATCTACAGCAGCCAAAACCCCTAACAGTATGCAAGACAGCAAGCGGGCCTGGTACAGCAGTAAGAGGTAAGAGAGAAGAGAGAAAGAAAGAAGAGGAAAGAAAACATTCATCTTGAGTGAATATGAGTTTGGGCAAAGTTACTTCCCCCAAGACACTAAATCTATGCAGCTTTAACCCGATGTGGGCTTGAATATTGTCATAAAGTCTTTGGCTGAGCAGCCGTGGCTTTTCTCCTCAGTGTTCTTATTGCTGTGCTCGTTTTCTTGGACAAGGTTTCCTGCCTTGTGACTCTGAGCAGAGTTTCATCTGCAAAAACACTGAATGACTCAGCGTCTTTCCCTAGGTCAAATCAGTCGTTTTCCCAGCACTCTGCTGTCACCTCTGCTCAGGTCAATTTAAACTTCTGTCAGGTGACTTAAGGAGCATGATTCTTTCAGACTGACTGACTTTTGTCACAACAATCAAATTAAGAATGATGTAACTTCTGATGTGAATGTGTTTATCAAAACTATTACCTAGATAGCTGCAACTTAACCCTGACAATGACATGAAAGCATACATTATATGTTCAGTGCACAACATGGATCCTTGTTTGTAGTTCCAAACACAGGCTGCATTTACAATTCACATAAAATGTGATCTGCATCCAGATACATTACCCATAAAAAAAAACACGTAAATGCCTGCAGAGGTCATTGTGATTGATCTGATGACACCATGTGGTCTCGCTTTGTGGGCAAAGAGGCAAAGATGGAACCTGACCCAACGCTAAGCTAACTGGAAACACAGAAGTTGTATTGTTTTCTAGAAGCAAGACGACAACTCAAATTCCATTTGGCAAATTTATTCTTAGTTTTGTTATGGCTAAGCAATGAAAATGTACGTCATTGTCAATGTATGTCATGTGAATACACATGAAAAACAGATACCACAATGTGTAAGTGTTCACCAACTCTGTCCATGAATAATAACCAAGGAAAGCACAATTAGTGGCATTTAATACCTAGTAACAATATGCTAACCAACTAGCGGCTATGCTAGGCTACCTGCCTATAACATGTGTAGGTCGGGTAGCCAAGATGGCAGACGGCAGATTCTGTAACCTGTGAGGGACTAAAGATGAGAATAAAGTCCTTAAAGCTTGTTATTTACAGAGCAAAGATTATCAGATTAACATTCTGACACACAATGTCGACATGTCATTAAGACGTTCTCGTAGAGAATTACTGTACATGCTGTTAAAAGTCCGCTATCATAATGCTAACACAAGCAGCTACACTAGGCTAAGTGGGCAGATTAGACAGTGTGCGCTCATGTCATCGGTTATTCATTGTCACCAATTATCCAGGTGACAGGTGGACATTATGCTGTGAATTACTGCAGCTTTACAACAACTTATGTTTATTACTGTCAGTATATTGTATTGTATGAATTCTGTGTGTCACTAACAGAACTCAGTGATCAGTGTTTGTTTGTCTCCTTTTGGCTCTCATTAACATTTAATAACAGCCTAATCCCAATATTCAATACATTTTGTTGCACAGAGTTGTTTTTGTTTAGCCTAGATGTAGACAAGTTGCAGCAAAATGCTTGGGCTTTACTGTAACTGATCCTTTCACTGTGCAAGACGCACCTTTCTCTGCCCATGCGGAAAGTCAAACTGTCCCTTCTCCTCCCTCTGTCTCCTTCCACATCTCCTCCCATCTTTCTTACTATAACATCTGTTGACCCATTTAAGCGCATAAGAGGAAGGACTATGTGGGGAAAATGAACAACACAAAAACAATGGAAACAGAGGGAGGGTGGACAAAAAGAGGGTAAGGAAAAGGAAGGAAGAAACACAGAAGACAAAATGGATCACCTCGTGCACAGGGATTGGACAGAACAGACAAGGTTCCATTCCTTTTTCAAGCAGGCAGAGTTTGGCAAGGCCGCGGTGGAAAAGGCATTGCTAATCTGAATTAAACAGACTCTTTTATTGAACATTCCTCTTGTGTGAGGGAGCCAGGTTAGAAGCTCAAAGCTTTTTTCTCTTTGAATGAATCCTAACAACAGTTACAGTCTGTATTTATCTTTCTCAACACGTCAAGTTCAGTGTTCAAAGCAAACCTTTCAGTGGGAAAGATGGGGACAGGCTGGCTGTGATTGGATGGCTTCAGATATTCTGTCCTTTGGCTTAATTAGGGCATGCAAGGAAAGGGGAAAAAAGTGATCTTGTGTCTCCATGATCAACCCATACAGGCTAACCTTTGATGGTGCCAATGAATAAAAACTGAGGCTGGAGTTTTGACTATTCTTTTCCTATGGAGAACCAGGAATGGTTCCAGGCTTCAGTTCTCTCATACAGACGTCACAGAGATGTCAGCAGAGACCAGAGCAGCCTTCACTTCTTCCATAAGTCTGCCTGACTCCACAAATCTGTCCCAGGGTGTACACACACAGACACACCTCATTCATTACCTCGTTTTATAATCCCAACCAAATGCAGGATTTGTACCACCTGCCTAAATTTGAAAGGATATTTCTATAAAAGTAAACCAGAATAATCACTGGTGGAATTTTTCCACAGGTTACAAAAACACCTGTAAAGCTGAACAAGGCCTTCCTTCTGTAAGCATCTATCAAAACAAGATTGTGGGATGGTGGATTTCAGACACCTTGCACGATTGGAGTCCTTAAGCCGCTCCACACAGAGGTAGATCACATGCACATTTCCAGCAGAAGGGATGAAGGCAGGGTGAGAGCGAGAGGTGACGAGAGAACTATGGCCATTGTTTAGATCACACAAATCGGCTGTGGCCCCTCTACAAAGCAGGCTGAGCCTCAGTGTTGTAAGCAGCGTCACGTGCAAACATCGACCTCAGCTCAGCTATGGCCACGTGTAGGGAGAGCAGCAGGGCAAGTCAGAACGTGTGAGGGGCACATGGGCACAATAGGGCAGAACGATTAATAGATTTTGAATCGAATTTGAGATTTGAAACAATGCAATTAGCAAATCGAAAAGGCTGCGATTTTACGTTATACGCAGCGCGAGACGTCTCACCCATGGTGTAAACTGTCCTGTCAATGGTTTTACAAA
>OMOW01107476.1:0-12764 GCA_900312555.1 Lamprogrammus exutus
TGGCTGGGGGAGAGACGCCTTGTGGAGGGGTGTGTGTGGTTTAATGCAGTCTGTAGAGGAGAGGCAGGGTATTTCATGGTATTTAGGACAGGCAGGTGAATTAGGCTAAGGTGTCTCTCATTGCTAATCACTGTATTCTTTTTTAAGTAGCAGCAGTTAGACTCAGTGCTCTCTCTCTCTCTCTCTCACACACACACACACTCACACTCACTCATTCACTCACACCACATTCCCTGTGTATTTTGGTCGTGGTGTGAGTAATAAAAAGACTCTGTTGAATCTGTCACACAGAACCCACAATTAGCAGAAGCCATACCACAGGTCCTCTCTGTAAAAATACAGGAGAATCATATAGTTTCATGCTCCAATCAATATAAGCACAGCAAGCAGCCGGACTGGATGTACTGTACTGTACTGTAGTACCAGTGTTGCTGTGATGAAGTACGATCTTTGGCCAATCTTGTCCAGAACGATAAAACCAAATCATATAACTGGTCTTCCAAACATGTTACCAGCAAAGACAAAGAGAGGGCTGGTACCTTGCCAGCTACGAATACTCCGAACTAACTTTTTATGCACAAATGAGCAAACCAGTAAAGCACAAAACACACGTCACAGTTCTCAATGACAGTTTAAAATGACTTGGATCACTGTTGGCGGCCTGATGTCCATCACTTTAGGGGCTCCATAATCCACTTAACTGGATCACATAGAGGAGACAAACCCTGTCATGCTGTTTAATTGCTCTCTATAGAGTCACTTTTTGCTCTGTAATGTAATCCATTGCTGTTCAGCCAGTGGTTTTCTCACTTTTAAGTTAAGTCATAATGTGAGAGTCACCACCTGTGACATCACGCGCCCTCCTAATGCCATCCTGAACGAGCTGCCACTGCATACCAGCACTGACACTGGAAATAAAATGAAAGACATGATGGCAGAATGAAAGACTGATAAAAAGGAGAAGGTAGGTTCTGACCGTGATGCCCTCTGCCTCATACTCCTCCTGCTCTGACTTCAGAGTGAGCTCAATGAAGAGCTGCTGCAGCTTCTCGTTACAATAGTTGATGCAGAACTGCTCAAAGCTGGAACACAAAGCAGACATATGAGCTTAAGAACTAGTTTTTATCAAATCATGTCTGAGCTGGCTGCCAACATCAGCCCACTATATCAGAATGAAAACATGCCATGGTGAAACATACACAGCAAAGTTATAGCTAACTAAAACAGAAACTAAAACTGTGACAAAAGCATTTCATTAATGCAAATAAAAACAAAAATAAACTGAAATTAAAATAAACCACTTAAAAACTAATTGAAATAAAATAAAAAAAATGGTGGAAACGAAAATGTGTTGTCTATTTTTTAATATAAAACCCAACAGTCTGTCCATTGTACTTATCAGTCATCTACCAGCTGTCTCTCCTCTCCTCTCTAAATATGCAAATTCATGGAAAATGTCACTAATGACAGAGAGGGTCAACACAGAGCTAGAGGGAGAACTCCAACTTCAGGTTTGTCATGCTAAAACACTGCTTAGCCAGACAATAGGGCTTTCAGATTTGACTGATTTTCTACAAGAAATTTCTAAATACTTCCTTATTTCCCAGACTTAAAACTAGGCCCTATCACTGTTACCTGCTCTGTGTTGGTGTGTCATTAATAATTTAATGGTTTAACATTTGACTGAGGGCCACACAACTGACCTCCCTTGAAAGTGGGCATCATCGGTGGATGAAGATTTAAAAGTTTGACAGGAATGTTACATTTATAAAAAAAATTCTGACTGAAATAGGGACAAAGAGAGTAAGACATTTTCATTTTCTTCTTTCACAATTTTTAATGTATTTCTTTTTTTTCATAATTTACTGTACTGTTCAAGCAAAAGCTAGAGGGAATACATTTTCTTTGTAAAAAATAAAGACAAGAACCAGGAGGAGTACACTATATCGGTAATGATGGACCATGATTTGATATATTTTTCATGGCAGGGTGTGAAGAAAAAACATTTCACATTTTAAATGACTATGCTTTAGGGTTTTCAATGTTTACTAAAGCTTTGCCACTATTCATAATAACTTTTGTGCTGTGTTTTCTGACCTTTTAGGAGCTTCTTCCTTTCTTTTCAGCTAAAACTTAAACTAAATAAAATCAAAACTAAATGATGGGGATCACCAAAAATAAAAAATAAAATAGAAACGGCCAAAAACTCATAAAACAAAACGGAAAATAAAACATTTTAAAACAATATTTAAATTAAAAACTAACAAAAATTAATGGAACTTTTGGACAGCTATTCACTCCAAATCATTAGCGAAAAGGCAAAAATATCAAGCACAGTGACACATACAAGCACACACATTGTAATTAAGAAAAAAATTTAAATGATTATTAATACTAATTGTACCTATTGTGCTGGAAGACCTCAAAGCCATAGATGTCTAGCAGACCGATGACAGAGTAATGCTTACAAGAGTCATCCTGTATAAACAAATGAAACACAGAACTGAAGAACTGAATAAAGAAACAATGTACAAATTTCACTGCAGTATCTATACAGCATATCAGTGTTGCCTCGTGAGAACAAGGTGCTGAAACTGAGCAAATTTCCTAAACCGTCAGGGACTTTACATTTTGTGTTGCCTCAATTCTTCAATTTACCAGGCTATTTACTAACATTGATGATGTAAATGAGCACAGCCGCAGTTCAGGTAATTTGAATGAAGTACTGCTAGTAAGGATTGGCTGCTATGCACTATAAAGACACGACTACTAGGGGTGTTTTTAATTGAAAAATCTTCTCTAATGTCAAAGATACGACTGCATATGTTTAATTATTATAATCCAATACAATTTCAGTATGAATTTGGCCAAAAACCGACAAAAAAAAACAATATAGCCACTTGACTGTAGTTTTAGGAGCTCTGCTGCTTCACTTGCATTGCACTGAGAGTTGGTCATGTTGACAAGTTAAAATTTCTTGAAAAGAATCTTGATAACTGATGAGGATTATGAGGAATCAGAATAAGAACTGCATTCTCATATTTTCCAAAACAGCACTGGGGAATTTTACAATTTGTATTACTCCACAGTTCAATAGCGTGTTTAATATGGACATTGTTACTGTTGGCATTAGGGCAGTCAGTTTGCACATTGCTTGTTAATAGGCGGCACTTTTATTCTGTCACATGAAATATTGCTTAATAGAATTGTTTTTTGTTATTTCTAACTTATTATCATATACACTGATATGAGTATGTGTTATGTGAGCAAAAGCAGAGCTTTAGCTTTAAATAAAAAGTAACTTTTTAAAGGAGGAATTTTCAAAATGTTTTTCTCATATTTTAATGGCATATTGCTGATGCAGTGACTTCACTGTCTCTGTCTCTCTTAAGTTTACGTCTTCTTCCAGGCATTAAATAATAGATGCAGTTTCCTCTCCCACAGCAACGATAAATCATTTCTAAAGTGTATATAAATGATCCTCCATGGCCTCCTCCCATATTTTGTGTGTGGGTGTGTACCGTGTATGCCAATGAAGCATTGATCTTGTTAACCAGCCATGTGAATGTGCGTCCATACACAGCCTTGGCCAATGCATCACGGGCCGAGGATGCCTGCTCCAGGTTCAGTGGGCTCATTAACTAATAAAGAACACATACACAAACACACACACACACACGCTCATGCACGCGCATGCGCACACACACACACAGTGAAAAGTTAATTACAATATAATTAACTCATTCCACAGCCCAGGAGCATTGAACACCAGAATGTGTATGAAGCCTACCTCTTCACCCTTGGCGATGATCTTCTTGTGAGTGAGAGCCTCTGTCAGCACGGTCCCATTCACTCCTAACAACTGAAAAGCGACACACAATTCGTATGAATGACAAATTAATTCTGTGTAACTATCTGTATAACTATCTCTGCTCGTGGGATCTGATTAATCATTAATGCAGAATCGAAGAGACAAATTTAACAGAAATAGGTTCATTACAAATACAGTACATAAAGTAAATATGTGCATGTGGACGTGCACCTCACCCTGGACAGGTACTTTATCTGCGTGTCAGATGTAATGCATACATTGCTGCCGTCCTCCAAACCATATTGCAAATTCCCCAGGTGGAGCACACTCGCTATTATGTTTAACAACTCCTACACCGAGAGGGAGGGGGGAGAGACAGAAGAAGAAAAGGACAGTGAAGGGGAGAGAACAAAGCCCCTAACAGAGGATTTTGTTCCTCTGCCATGTGGAGAGCAAACACACGTAAAACAGCACACCACAAATTCCACTAAATCTCTCCTCATCACACATGACTTTAGAATAAACAAATATGGCGAATGATGAGCCGGAACAAATAGCAATATAAGTAAATGTAAGTGACTTTCTGCACAAAAAAGGGAAAAAGAAAAATCTAGTCTTAATGAAGTATTATAGTCTTGGAAATGTCTTGAACATGGCATTGGTTTATATTTTTCTGGCTGGCAGCCCCTGCTGTCTTCACTTTTTTAAAATCTTGTCTTTCCTTCAATCATGGTTTGGTTATTGTTGTGTGTGTGACCTTCCGTATTGTGTCACTGGCAAGTTATACCAAAGCTGATTTGTTTGCTCAAATGAAATGGAACAAATTCAAAAACTAAACTTCCCATTCAAAGTTATACTATTAGCTCTCAAAAATTGCCTCCTTACCTCCACCTCATCCTCACTGAAGCCAATCACAGTCAAGGCTTTTCTCACCACTTTCCAATCACTGCGATCGTTAATGGAGCTGACTTTGGGACAGTTACCCTATGAAACAACAGACAACATTATTTTAGAAACACTATATTATTTATTATCATATTTATTCATTATCATATGTCAGTCAACAACTAAATTCAGTCTGATTCAGTCTAAGTTTACTCAAGGTTGTGATGGGATTCACAACTTTATGATCCATTTGGAAATGTGTAAAATACAGACAAGATTACTGATAAAGAAGAAACTCAAGAGACACAGAGTGGAAAGGTTGGAAGAGGCGCAGATCCACTACAACACGTGAGAGATCAGATCAAAACTCGCTATTTAAAAAAAACTGATTAATCAACTGAATGGCTTAGATATCACGTTTCACTAACTATCTAACTAGATATTAGATATCACTAACACATACAAATAAACAACAAATACAGTTAAACAAACACAGTTTAAAACATCACTAAGATTTCATACTGCTATAATTTATCATTAGATTGAAACAGGTCTTAATTTTCAGGATGTGTTTTATGAATATCTGACGTGGAAATTAGGAAATACTATAGTAATGCCTTTGGAGAAAACGCTAAAAAAGGCCGGTAATGGGCATTTATGAATACAATATGTGATTTTCCCTTAACGACACCTTAAATCTGGGGCTGAATGATTTATGTAGTACATACGTGTTTCCGGTCAAGAGCTGATTTTTGTGTGTGGTTTCACGCGTGCACGCACGCACGCACGCACGCACACACACACACAGGAGAAAAAAAAAATGTAATTCTGTTAAACAAGAGCCCCTAAAAGGGTAAGTCCACCAATGCTAAACAAGCCAAATATTGTCTTGATCTAACTCTTCTATGGTGAAATTATTCCTCTCTAAATGCTTTATGTGCCATAACAAACACTAGTTTTTAAAATGTATCTGGAGCATGACAAAATGGCACCTACTGATAGTCTATCATGGAATAAATGACCCTACCACCGAGCTTTATCAAAATCACTTCAACAAACAAACAAAACCAATGGACGCAGGCAAAAACAGAAGCTCCTTGGAGGAGGTAACAAGGTACTTTTTCTGCCTAGGCTGATGAACACATACATAGAACACTAAGAGCTAAATTTACTCCACGTTTGGGTTAATGCATTTTGTATTTTATGTAATGTATTTAGGGCGTTCTTAAGTATAACCACAAAAAATGGAAAGGGAAATGGTGATTAATTGAAATACACGGTAGAACTGATTTATCATTTCTGTGAGACAGGAAACAAAACCTGTTTTTAGCACTTGAGAGAAGTAGGAGTAAACTTTCTGGTGCTCATTGAAGGCTTAATTTTAATTTGTAAAATTTTTCCAATATTTTCAGATTGATGCAATTGAATCCCCACCTTAAAAATGGATGCATAATGATTAAGGGTGAGTATTTCTCTTTCTCAGACAATATGATATGATCATGATACATCTCACACAGAGAGAGAGGAGTTAACACAGAGGTCCTTTTTATCATCATAGATGAGTGACGATGTGACAAAAAACAACAAAAAAACATGCCTTTTCTTACTCTCCCACTTATTAATTAGTTCCCAGGTATTTTAAAGTTCAAAACAAGCCTGTGTTACATGGAATAAGCCGACCATAAATTTATTACATAATGATTTTATTCGATTCACCACGTTGACATTGTCAGATTCTGAGTAAAATGTTGTCAGAATGACCTAAATCTCCCAGATCCTTTATAATTCCAGGAAGTGTTAAGTTCCTGTCCGGTTCAATATTTAACTAATATTTCCTCAGTCAAGCATACAGCTTGAGAAGAGACACTGGTGCACTGTTTTTCCCTCACGCATGGGTCTTCGAAGCATGTAGTTCCTCCGCTCCTAATTTACATAATACAGTAAGGGTGGTGAATATTTACCAATTCGCATTGGTGTACTAACATAAAAGTTGCAGTTTGCAGTTGCAAAAACGATGCAGTTCCACCAAAAGCCTGGTACCAGATAAAACTTGGGATGGAATTGTGATTGCATTGTTAATGACATGTTTAAATCAGTAAAGCCCAATTTTGACTGGCATATCTCGACTACTATTTATTTTATTTTACATTCCAAATTTGTGTCTTTCTCTCGCACACCTGCAGCTCTAGCTCTGTGTCCAATAGCCTGTACTTTCCTGTGAAGGAGCCACACACACAAACACACACACATACACACACAATGACATGAGAGACCGAGGCAGAAATTGTCAAGGCTCCACAGAACTTTTACAAGTCCAATGTTCGACAACACTTCGGGTTTTAATAAGGACGGGGAAAACTCAACCAAAATGTGCAAGTGGCAATTACGTAAACAGGGACCCTGGACCATAGAGTTGTAGGACTGTGGTGGAAATGTTAGATGCTGGATGCTTACCTTAACCAGGTACTGGTACTGCTGAGTGTTCCTATCCAGACCCAGGTGTCTCAGCTGGTCTTCCTCCCCTCCCTCGATTAGCTGGTAGAAGATGTGGAAATTTCTCTCCCCGTGGTTTTGATGGACAACTCGGGATTTCTCCAGCAGATAGTTGAGAATGTGACCTCCTACTGGGGCACCCTGAGAACGGGACAAGGGTCAAGAGTATCAGAGAAAGAGGAGTAGAAAGAAGAGTGAGGGAATGTGAGGTCAGGCTAAGGCTGATTCAGGTCGGTCATAAAATTGTTGTGTACCGAGAAGGATACAAGACATTTCATTACAAAAAACATATAATAATAATAATAATAATACATTTTATTTCTATAGCACACTTTAATCCAAAAATCCACACCAATTGCAGATAAGAAACTTAAGAAAAAATAATATCTGAACTTGATGCAAGCAATTCTGTCAGTGAACTGATAAATTAGTTTACTGCATGAAGCTCAAATGTAGAAGTAAGAATATTGTAGAATGAAGACCTGTTGGATTATGTTGATTTGTGGGTTCAAGTAGATGATCAGACTGTCTTGCTCACCTTGAAGTCAAACTGAATGTCCATGTACTTGCCAAAGCGGCTTGAGTTATCATTGCGCAAAGTCTTGGCATTGCCAAAGGCCTGGTGAGTGGAGAGAGAGGGATGAGAAGAAGACATAATGGAGAGAGAGGGAGGACAAAGTATGATAATGGGAATGTTTTAAGTTAGGACAGCAGACAAAGGAAGAGAGAGGCCATTAGAGACCCTGCTATGTCTGTCCTGGACAGAAGAACAGATTATGGACACACGCACGCACGCACGCACACACACACACACACACACACACACACACACACAGAGAATCACATTCTGCAAACATATGCGACCAATTACCGCACCATTCTATACAGTTTAGTATAAATATTCCAAATCTGTTATGCTGTTCACAGAATTAACCCAAGGAGGGTTTTTGAAAGCTGATGTGTTTTCAGACTGATGGTATTTTATTTTGTTTCAGTGTTATCTTTACTCTTGGAAAAGGATACCAATACAAATACCAATGATACCAATAAAGTAAAAAAAGACCACTATACTGGTGGACGAGCCAATCAATTGACTTTGGAAACATTTAATGGCAGGGAATTGTCTGACCTCCAGCACAGGGTTGGACTGCAACAGGCGGTCTTTGACAGTCTGGGCCTGCTCACTGGCTGGACAAGTGACAGCGTAGTACTGCAGGATCTTTTTGGAAGCCTCTGTCTTCCCAGCTCCACTCTCCCCTGAGATCAGCAGACACTGGTCCTTTCTCTCTGTCCTCATGGAGCGGTATGAGTTATCTGCCACTGCATAACTTGAGGAAGACACATGATCAGGTTCAAAAATAGACAAGAGTGATCACCACAGTCTTTAGATTGCAGAAGGGAAAATTAGAGAGAAAAGTTAACATTTGATGTAGGAAAAATAGGTAGGTAGATTATTTTACAATAATCCACTATTATTACTCTTGTATAACAGGTGCAAGTACCAGTCATTGGGAAGACACAATTGTTCCAAGATGCATCACTAAAACGCTTCTTTTTTTTTTTTCACACAAGAAAAAATCATGAAAAGTGTAAGTCAAACTGTAGTTGCTAGTCAAAATGTAGTCGCAAGTCGGAAATAAGTTATAGTTTATAATAGATATAATACATTATAAACAGTTATAGTTTATAACAGATATAATACATTATAAACATTGAATTTCCCCTCTATTCTCTAGTCTCTCCTCTGTCCTCTGTAAGGATGATTTAGAGTAGGGAGGATGCCAGCCTGCACTTACATTGAAATCCTATTCACAATCTGGACATCCATTTCCACACACACTTAAATCACTGCAATAGACCTGCTGAAAGGGCGCAGATTTGTGCATGTGCATCAATAAATGTTAACCTGCAATGTAATCTGATTTGATGTATGATTGAAGTCCAAGTAAGGACGTGGACTTTGTGGGTGTTTGGCTGGCTATAACAGAGTTTGTGTGTTACTTCCTAATGCTCATGAGAGAGATAGCGAACACCTCTGCTAAAAACTGCTGTGTCATTACTTTAAACGTAAGTATTAATTGATGTCAGCTAGCTCACAATAACAGTGAGTGCTATTGTGATGCTGGTTTGCAGTGCTATAACTTTTTGGTTCAATAATTTTTTTTTCATCCATTTTAAGTAACTTTTGCCTTTTGTAATAAAATTGGAAAGCGCCACTCATGATACAAGATGCCTTCATGATAACCCTAACCCTAACCCTAATCCTAACCAAAAAGCTGTTTTAACAAAATTCTCGCAAAAACTGCAGTCTATTTGATTTTTGAAATTGGTACTATCAGCTGTAACATATGAATAAAGTAAAATAATTTATTTATATGTTCAAGATGATGTTGTAAGCATAAGGAATTGGTGTGAAAGTTTTGTGCTATGGTTCAAGTGTCACAGATCAAAGGTTAGGTTAATAATAAAAGGTAGATTTTTTTGATTGATTTGATTAGATTATTGTACAAGCTTGTGTTGCTTGTTTCTTTGGAATGTATCCACAAGTATATAAGCAATATAATAATTCATGTTGGTAAGCCTAAGATGTCTGTTTTCTGCTTTCATTTATAAAGTTGTTTTTTTTTGTAATGTTTGCTATTTTAAGTCACCCAATCAATATCAAATTTAAGGCAAGGTTAACATTTTTAGGGAGGGCAAAACAAAAAAACATTGTTGGATATCAACATCAAAGTGATGTTAAATATGGGGATATATTCCCCCTTATATCGCCCACCCCTACTCTCAGATAAAATAGAGATTATGCCCCACAGACTTGAAAAACCATTGCAACACCAATCATGTTGTCCAGGTATGCATCAAAAAAATATCTGTGAGAAAACAGCGTTGCAAAAATTAAACTGACACACTGGATTTATTCTTTTACATACATGACTGCATATGTATTTACCAGCTGTGCTTCAGTAAGCTCAGTGAAAGTGTACTTACATGTGAGGGGAGACCTCATAGAAGTTGACCCCACGGTATCGCTCCATGTGATTCTTGGTGTAGATCTCCATCTCTTTGTAAGGGTTAACGGACACCAGCACTGAACCAATGTATGTCTAATGGAGAGGTAACATACCGTCACACATTTAATGATAGCGACTCACATATAACAGTGAAATTTACTGAACCTAATCCAATATCATACAAAAAAACAGCCAAAACTCATCTTCATCACCTTTGTGAATCTTAAATTGTTCAGTTTATGTTGTCACTGTGTCAGAGAGGAGTTGACATAATTTTGTTCAGGGAAAAACTAAAAAATGTAGTTAAGGCTGTAATCACTCAAGCCTGATAACCACAGGTTACAGCTATAAGGGCAAGTATTCTGTCGCACTTTTTCCTTCTTTCAGATATAGGGCACATTTACATGCACGCTAAACTCAATGTTTTTAATTAAGGCAAAATCGCAAGTAAGACAAGGACAGAATTAATTGGATTGTGCCGTTCGCTAAATATACAAGTCATCGCTTGAGTAACAAACATGCTTGGTTTAAGGACTTACAATCACACACCATCAGCTATTGAGGTTGGGCTAACCATAGATATTTAATTCCACTGAAATCAACCAAATCAATATAAGGTTATGTTTAGTATCTTGAAGTATGTGGCACTAAACAGAATGAGTTAAATGTTCCTTATTACACCTGAGCTACACAGTATCGGGTGGCTGGATTGTAAATCACTGCTGTTTATTTGTCTGTTACAGCGATAACGCAAATAGTTGGATCGGATTTGGATAGAAACGGGTTGGAGTTCAGGTGAGGACCTTCGATTTGTTTTATCAAATGGGCCAAAGGTCAAGGTCACAGGGCAAGGTCAAAGTTTCATCTTAATGCTAATGCATGGGGAATGTACTTTGAGCTTCATTCATTTTTCTTTGTCATTTAAACAAATACTCTATTGTTTAAAAAATCAAACAGAACTGATTTGAATAATATAACAAAGTGAGAATTCAATCAACATTGGCTTCAATCATTTTATGTACTTCATCAGATTAACCCTAATAGTTTATATTAATCCTTGTTAAACCTGTGCTGAATATTTATAGATACCTAGCCACATCTTAAAGACAAAATCGATGACGGTACAGAGGACTCTCCTTTTTTCATTATGCAGGACACCAGGAGGCATGGATGTAGCCAGCTATGAGGTCACCGAGGTCCAGACCTCGATAATTATTCCAGAGTGAAAACTAAAACTAAAAATATAACTGTATAAATAGTCAGAAGATGAAAATGTCTCCTTTGAGTGTCTACCTGGCAGCTGTGTGTGTGTGTGTGTGTATAATAGTGGTGATTGAGCGCACTAGCGTGGCCCCTCCCACCCAGTACTCCCCCCATCCTCCACTGACGTGTAACTGACAGATATCAAGCAGCTAACATTATCCAAGCGAGCTGGCAGAAGATGTGCCGCATGTGGTAAAGTAAATGGTAACCTAACATTATGTATCATGATGTTATTGATAAGAAACTTTCATAAGAACATTACTGTATGAGCCAAAAGATCAGTTAGGTTAGTTAGATGATTAAAGGTTGTTTGAAAAGTATAACTTTGAAATGCATAAGTATGACACCAATGTTGTAAATTTGTTAGTCTAGATGACATCACTGTTAGTCTAGATGACATCACTGTTAGTTTAGATGACATTATCGATGACATCATTGCTGTAAGCCTGTTAGTCTAGATGACATCACTGCTGTAACTTGATGACACCATCTTGTTATACTATGGCCTATATAAGTGCGTCTTAAGGGTGCACTCACACTAGGCCATCCGTATCGTGCCCAAGCACGTTTGACTCCAAAAGTCCAGATTGTTTGACAAGTGTTAGTGCTCCGTACCGTACTCAAGCATGGTACACTTCCTCGGCCCTGGCACGATTGGAAGAGGTGGGCTTCGGCACGGTACGGTTGCGCATGCACGAGCACACGCACGGGTACGCAACTTAGTCATGACGTGTAATCGTCGCGACCGTTCCCCTCAACAATCATTTTAAGCAATGGCGGCAAAAGGTTACCGTTGGTCTGATGCAGAAGTCGAGTGTTTACTCGAAATTTGGGCAGACGAGAATATCCAGACTCAGCTGGATAAAACACACCACAACTCGGAGGTCTTTGGAAAAATCCGCGAGTGTCTTCTCGGCCGTGGATACCACAGGACAGTCGAGCAGTGCTTCATTTTCTATTTGCCGACCTGCACTCTGATGTTTTCTTAAATTACCAAGATTTCATTTTTAATAAAACAGATTTTGCCAGTTGAACAATCTCTTTTCTGTTATAATTAGTAAAAATCTTAATCAAACTATTTAGACTGCTCATAAACATAAGATATAAATCTTGAAGGCAGCTCTCTGCTGCTGCCTGCGCAAAACTCTGCGTGCAGCATGACTAGCTGACTAGCCGTGCATAAAGCATTAATGCTTCATCTGCTCGGAACTTCTCAACATAAACCACAAAGTCAGTAATGTTACACATGTTCTCCGTGTGGTTTTCCATTGTGCTGTTTATTCTCCGTTATAACACTGCAA
>OMOW01107478.1:0-10620 GCA_900312555.1 Lamprogrammus exutus
GTTACGGCGGCTTGGGATTTTTCCCTCCTGGTGTTGTTCTCCCTACTTCTTTGCCCTGTCCTCTATTGCTCACAGGTGTTCCTGATTTGGTGATTGGCCCTGCCCCGTATATAAGGGAGGCTGGAGGAGAAGAAGCTCTCTTACAAAGCAGCCTACTGACCGTCTTGGTTGTCCTGTGGTCCTTATTCTTTTGTGTTGATATGTGTTTGAGGTTGGAGGTCTGGTAGTCCTGTTTTTGCGGCTTTCTTTGTTAGGTGAATTCATACACTGTTGTGGTAGGTCGGGGGGAGAGTTCTGGGTCCGACGGCCCACTGTGTGGTTGGCTCAGACTTTCCCCATTCTTTGTCTTTTTGTTTGACCAGACCTCCAGACTTCCATGTAGTTTGGTTGAGTTGTGGCAATTGTTTGTATTAATAAATTCATTTTTTTTTTTGCTTTATAGTTAATCTCAGGTGTGGCATCCTCTTTCTATGTGTTGGTCACAGTAAAAAAATGTTCTTTTTTTAGAGGCCGTAACAATACCAAAGAAGAAAGTTTGTCTTTTCTACTCCTGATACCTCCCCCTGGCTTTGATCGGTCCAAATATCACAAGACTGGTGAGCCAATTTTGGCTGAAATGAGGCATGACCACTCAACTTTGCCAGCCAGTTACAGTGCAAGTGTAAGGAATGTCAAAAAACAAAGATTAAACTTGGTCCAGATATTGTGCAAGTCATTTGTGACAGTTGACCTAAAATTGTAGGAGGAGATAGGAGGTCGGGTGCAAATGGGTGTGGCCCTTAATGGCTCGATGCAAATAGACCCAAGGAATCCAGGAAAAAAGAATTTATGTCTTACAGTAAAAAAGTTAAAGACCAAAACGTAAAAGTTGATATTTGCACGCCACCTGATTCTACCCGCATGGAGTGGCATCAAAAGAATTCCAGTTCTTAATGATTATACTGTGCCCGGCCAAGGACGTATTCGCTGGCCTGACCTTCTGTTGTTTCATCTTAACATCTTTTGAAGTACACAGGCAGTTAACACCATTAAGTCGCACTATTGATGTTTTTAGTGATCATCTGTCAAACAGATTCTGATCTTTACTCAAATCTGCACACTGAGTAGAAACAGAGTTACAGGATTACATGTGGAATTTTGGTAAAAACTTGCTCTGTGCATTAAATACTTGAAATTTAAGATATATATTTGAATGCTGTTTGAAATAAACGTAGAAACCATCAGGCTGAAAAAGGCTGTTTCACTTGTGATGATGAAGGATCTTCACATGTGAATTATATTGGTCCTGAAAAAGTGATGCTGTGTGTTAATATTACACAGCTGCAAGAATCTCCATCTTATCAAGTCTTTTTCTTCTGTTATTGAGTCCAAAGAGTTTGCTTCTCTTTAAACAAGTGGAAAAAATATGCCAGTGCACTGAGATTATTCCAACCTGTTTCCAATCAATCATTAATCAACTTGTTTGAGGAATCTTTGACAAATGAGCATCAGGACCTGGAAACAAGACAGAATGAGTCAGATCCCTTCACTGGAATCGAGAAAATGTCACGTGATGCTAGAAGATTCTTCAACCATGACAGCCATGTGTGCAGATTTTCACGAGCTAAAAGTATTGGGGTATTTTTTTTCCGCAGAAAAGCTTTTTGGGTGGCAAATGAAAAGCAAATTTGGTGATATATAATTTTCGAAATGACTCCAGACTCCACGGAGTTGAACCAGAGTGCTAAAGCATTTCAGCTCCTCTCAGTCCAGGCCTCCTTTCTAGGTCGAGCTTCAGCTGCCTGGACATCGCATTAATTTTGGTAAACAGCAGACGAAAAGCGCTGCGTTTACAGGAAAGCTATCCAAAAGAAATAAATGATTTGATTTGTTTCACAGTGAAACTCTTCCAAGCGGCTTATCAGCGACTTGGGAACAATGAAGGTGGGATGCTTGTAAAACAGAGTTATTATCAGACTGATTCCTCCAGGAAGTAGATGATTAGAGCAGGAAAATATAAAACCCTCAGCTCAAAACCTGTTTTAATAGAATAAAAACAACTAACAGCTTTTTGTTTGTTGCTCACATGTCAGGTTCCTTCTTATTTAATATTATTTTAGGTTCTTCATACAAGCCTCATATTGTCTCTTTGTTACATGTTCACACTTTAACTTTACATATACCTGTGTATTCTTCTGAGAGCTGCAGTAAATATGTACATTAGCTACATTTTATAGACTTCTTTGTGAGCTGCAATGCTTGGCTTACCTCCTCCAAGCCATACATCCTCTGGCATAAACGTGAAATACAAGCTGGAGGTACAGATCCTCTTACCACCGATAATTCCTTTTGGGGAAACTTACAGGCCTTGACTGTCAGCTTTCTCGAAAGACTGTTTATCACCTTATACTAAACAGTCACCGAACAAGAACCATACGGTAACAAAAACAGACTAATGATTGTTCTGGGATGTAAGGGAAGATGATTTTAAAACTTTTGGACATGGGTTAATCTATTGAGAGATGGTCAGTGTGTGTGGATTGTCAAATTAATCCTAAAGTCTTGTCTGTCTGGTGGTTATTGACGGAATTATAGCTAGTCCAGACATCTCAAAATGCTCCCCGTGCTCTAGCTCCCCCACCTGCTATCCAGACCCATCTGGATAAGCCCATACACTTTTCAACATCAATTTATGCTATAGAATTCAGTCTGGTCTGACTGACTAACTTTGGTGTATTCTGTTGCTGGGAGGAAGACTGCAGAATCTTATCTTAGCGTTGCACTGGGTCACTGCGAAGTATTTCTCCCTGTGTGTTTGAGGTTAATGTGTTGTTTGCTCTCCAGACGGGAGAGTCCAGTTCCTCTGAGGGTGGGCGAACCTTAGACCTTTGGCAGGAGATGAAGACTCTTGGTCGCTGTCCTGTCTCAGTTTCCCACACAAGGACACAAATCTGACAACACCAAAGCTGTTCGGCCTCTGGCTATCTGTCCTGCAATGTCCACTTCTGTATAGCTCACTGTTGGGCTCTTGTACGTACAGATTTCAGAGCCAGTGTACCACAAGTGTGGGCGTCTCAGGTTACAGGGTCACTGACTTCAGTCACATACCTGAGCTTTATCAAGCAAGGAGACCCAGGGGCCAGAGCCAGAGGAATTCTATTCATTGCGTTCTATGTGTGCGGGTTTGTATGTACGGTCTTACTCACAAGACAAACACTACTTTCTACTACAGTATATCTATGACATCACTGTGAATGGATGTAACCATGTCATATAATGCAGTCATTGTGCGCAGGGGCCATTTGGCGTGGCTAAATAAAGTCATTACATCACTCATCACATCGTCTTTTCGAAGGCATCAACCCTTTAGTTTCAACAATAGAGGTGGGGTGACGATGCACAGGGGCGATAATCAATAAATCATCCATATTTTCTCACAGGCGCAGCTTCATGTCTGCGAAGTGAAATCATCGTAAGGCATTATCAGGTTTCACGAATCAGGAACCCATTAAGCAATTTGACGAGCCAATGTGTGCCAAAGTGAGTGCAATATGATTATTTTGGCCAGGGTAATAACACTGTTGAACTTTACTTTTAATGCATATTGTAGATTATGCGTCGATATTTTCTATGGGAGCCAGAGCTACAGTACACTCTTTACTTTAGGAGTTGATACAGTGGCAGACGGGAGCAGACAGTGTGAAAAGCCAACAGCTATTAGCCAATAGCTGTGGAAGGAATGAAGCAGACCAGAGGATGAGAGAAGTGGAGAGGAGAATCCCTTTTTCTCCCTGGCTCCTATTTTCTGGCAAACTTCATCTGCTGTGGAAAAAGTGTTGCGAAACTGCAGAGTTGGCAGAACAAAGGGGCCCAACAATGTCTGAATAGTGAATCTAAGAGCTTCGGGCCAGCTTTAACCTGCCACGGGTGGATGCCCACTCTGAAAGTACTGTTGTAATACCCTGCCATGCTGTTAAGTATCATCGAGCTGCATTCTGTTTGTTAACAATTCCATTCTGATGCTTTTGGATTACTCAGGCACGCAATATTACTTCCAGATTCAATGTGAATTTTGCGATGAGATCTTTAAATCCATATAAATAAAAATCGGGTCAGGAATGGTAATGGTAAATATATTCCATTCTCAAAGTGCAAACATGCAATGTGGAGAGAGGATGGAAAGGATGCAGATGCAGACAAATCTGTCAACAAATGAATCCAATGGAGATTAGAAACAACTATTTTCAGATTAAAAGTGGGACACAATAATGCGTTAAAATAACCAAAGTGTCAACCGTAGCCAGACACAAACACTTCAGATTGCTCTTTGTCTGACATAACAGACAAACGTGAAAGTGTAGCCATCTGATTAGTGTTTAGGTTCAATTCCATGACAGAATCCTGGATGATGTGCAAGTGAGACCGATGATGTTGGCCTGATTAGAGCAAGACTGTCCCGGTGGGCCATCCTGTCACCCTGGGATTGTCCTTCCTTATGTTGTTGATGTAGGAATGCAGCCAAACGAGGCCTGCAGCCGGTGTCATCTGCCTCTTCTTTATGTTAGCCCTAAAGAAATGAATCGTCACGCAGTGCAGAAAACAAGGACAGTCACAGCAAGGCTTTGTGTGGGGACAACACCCTCCTCTGTATATATGTCGAGGCCCCGCTGCACGGGCAAATATGATCAACAGTAAATGATGGAAAATCAGAGGTGCGAGGAGAGATTCCTTGGCAGGGGGGGGCTGTTTTAGGATTGTAGAGAGGAGAAGCAGCATTGACGCACAAAATGTTGGTCTCAGATCTGAATCCAACACAATACAGCTTCAGTTTAAATAAATCATAGTGAAAAAGTAAATCACATCGTTTTCTACACTAACACTTGAATTCTCAACGAGAAGAAGAGCACGGCATCTGCAGTCACTGCTAAATTATATCAACAACTCGGGAGACCCTTAACTTTTAACCTTAACATTTTCCACCTCTACAGACGCCTAGACTAAACATCGTCGCTAGAAGTAAAACGTCAACTATTTAATCCGTCTTACAGGTTTATGGAGTTTTTTTTATTTTATTTTATTCTAAACACATTCCTAAAACAGATGACTGAAGCGCTTACATTAGCTGCCTCCTCTGGAACGCAGTCTTGGACCACATTATCATGGTTTATATGTGTTTGACTTTACGGACTTCAGTGTCCAAAAGAGGGATATCACCTCATACAAGGTAGTGTTAGTGGTTTCGCATTTATGAACTGCAGCTATGCAAGTGTAGATGTGTTACCGAGGTATACAAGCCTGCATTATTGGAGATAACTGATGTGGATTTATTCATCTAAAGGGCTGCTCGAGACTAAACCTTTCTTCTCTCACTCTTCTCTAACAAAAGGACCAAAGTCAAGTTCTTGGCGCACACACACATGAGGTGCGTAAACATGTTAACATTTGAGTTATGCAAATCAAAGTTCTCTATTTTACGACTATGCTGGTGCTTGTAAAGTTGCTTAAGAATTGCTCCCAGAGACATTCCATACAAATAAATCTTCTGTAACTGCAACGCTGGGCTTAGAGCTCTAAGAATACACACGGCGAGTGTGCCATTTACACTGCACCCACTGGGTTTCATCATTTAGTCTCTTATAAAATTCTGTGATGCAGCTCGATGCAAAGATAGTCTAGCTGCAATCGTGGTTAAGAGACTGGCGGTTTTGATGTTTTGAGATCATCATGACAGAATGGTTTCCTCAAACAAAGCTTGAGTTAATTAGCAAAGAAAATGCATTTGTTTTTCCTTAATGAGGATAAAAATAGGTTGCATGGCGTGGTGTCGTGTTTGATGTGAGGGCGTGGCTGTTACTGTAAATCTTTTACTACCTGACCATTCTGTGAGTAACAGGGGTATCTTTAATGTTTAAATTAGGCTTATATGCATCATGTTGTGGGGTATCTTTAATGTTTAAATTAGGCTTATATGCATCATGTTGTGGTTCATCATTGTGAGAATGTGTTGGTTAAATGATGAAATAAAATACACTTGAAGTTCCATGTGAAGTAAACTGAGCCTCTTAAGCAACAGCAGTACCTCTCCAGTACCCCTTTGCACAATGACAAAGTCAAACTACTAAATTTATTCTTTAACGTCCTCCTCTCATGCACACAAAAACTCACAAATGTCAGCGAAAACAGAAATCAGACCTATCCACCTTTGTTCATGGAACATTCTTGTGTTGCGCCTTTAGCTACAGGGTTTGGGGGGAGTGTGACTCTACTGAGGTTGTAACTCTGCCGAGGCCCCTAAAACAAGACAGGGCTCAATGGTTTCCAGGGAACACTGTGGACATCGAATCCCCAAAAAGAAAGGTAGAGAGTCATGAAACTCCACAGTGGACAAAAGCCTATCAGCGGATTTAACGACCATCCTTGTCTTCCGATCAAACCCATGAACAAAACAAAGCAGAGGGAGGAATTTAACTCCTCACCGAATACATCTAAAGCTAAGATTAACCTGATATTAAACTGTAAAGTTGTATCAAAGTTGGTGAGTGAGGGATTGAGTCACTACTGAGACATAATTCATTTGCATCCAGGGAGAGAGAAGAAAAACAGCGAGGAACGGAGAGAGAAAATATCGGCCTGTGGAGACATGAATAATGCATGCGATTCCAGCGTCGCTCTGTGAGAATATGTGCGAATGAGTTGTGAGCTTGTTTTCATTTGTCATAGACGTGTCTATGGATGGGAGCATTTGGGAGTATTATACTGCTCAGCATAGACTGTGTGTGCATGTGTAGAAGTGCCTGAGGATGCGTGTGTGTTCATGTGTGAACAAATGTAGCTGCTTTGAACTCACAGTCATCTCCTGGCCCTGGTCCAGCATCTCCAGCTGCTGTTGGATCTCTTGAAGGCGCCTCTCTTGCCCTCTCCATTCCTTCATATCCTGCAGGACCTTCTCTCCTGGCTGCTGGTCCCCGTCACAGCTCCAGCCAACCTCAGAACCACGGCCCTGATACACAACAGACACGACACACACGGTTCTCACAGGGAGCAAACAACTAATTTCAGATGTGGATGTGTTTGTTTGACCAAAAAGGTGCTGGAGTCCTCGATGTTGCCACTGAGAAACATTGACATTGGGATCATAACCATGCAGCAATACATCGTAAATAATTTGTATGTTTTCTATTCCTCCCAGACTGCTAACTTCATACCCCATCTCCAACTCTGGAGTATCAAACACTCACCCCCCTGTAAGCTGGAAACCTGGCTCCGAAAAGCTTTTTATTTCCTCATTTGGGGAGAGCAGCAGCTTTGGTCTGCTTAAATTTAGTTGACATGGATTCCAATGGATACCAGAGGAAATTCACAGAAGAAAAAAAACGATCAAACACCCATGGAAACATTCTTAACCAACCCGAAGCATAATACACTAGTGTCAGTTCATGTGATCCATTTCTGCACAAAGTCACCAAACATTTAACATCTGGTTGATCTTTGGAGTTTGGTGAGACATTGACTGCACATTTAACCACGCTTTGTTGAGATTACAATATTGTTGCAAACTAACTATACTGTCTTTTATCAGAGATCAGCAATATTCTGGCTGATGTGCAAAAAGAACTTGCAGTTTTGAAATTGTTTTACATTTGCTACATTTATATGTATATGTGTCCCTTATTTTTTGTTATATGTTTCTGTAGAAATGCATACTGATATTGTTGGACTGTTGTTTGTTACACAGTGAGCAAACAGAAGGCAGAGAAATGGATTACACTGCAGGAGTAATTTGAGAAGTTTCTACAGAGATTTTATGTTTGGTTTTGTTTCTACTGCCAAAGCTGGTCACCAAAGGAATCCAGTGTAACGACAAGAATAACCTGCTGTGCTCCACCAATGAGGAAACTAGAAACCTTTACAGGCCTACGGGGAATGAATGTTTCAATTGATATATCATAGATGGAGTGTCATTTTAAGCCACAATATGCTTGTCTTAGAATCTCATTATTGCAGCATGTCCTAAAACAAATAATTTGATGTAGAGACAAATATACACCAATGGGCTTTTCCTGTTTTATGCAGATGACAGTGCTAATGTGTGCACACAAAGTAAATGATCTCATTATAATAGCTGTGAAAGCCCCATACGTCAGCTGTAGTTACAGCTTGACAAGGGGTCCAACATAAATCACACATTTATGGCATCCACATGCAGTGAGTTGAAAGCAAATGTTGAAAATGGGTCAGAAGGAAATGGGAGAGTAACGCGGGGAGGATGGACAGCTGACAGATGAGAAGAGCTTGAGAGCTTGTCTTTCTGACCAGAGGATGGATCATTTTCATTGGGGCATGGCTAAAGACAGTTCATTCAGAACTTCGCCAAGATTCGAAGATGCCATGGAGAAGGAACAAGCTCAACAGATGTAAAAGTGTCGTGACAAATCAGGTTATGGTGAAAGTACAAGGCAGAGTGAAGTGTACACTGACCAATAAATGACCTGTGGTGAGGTCACATTTTGACCTCTAAAAATATACAGCTACTACTAATAGCAGCAGCTAGGTCAGAAATTGGTGGGTCTGGAAGGATGTTGTCAACCACAGGGTTGTTTTGGAGTTGTCAGCCCTGCGCCATGTGGTTTAAATCTCCATCTCCCTTGGTTAGTCTGGATGCCAAGCAGCATATGCATGATCAAATAATGTTGAAATTGATGGATATTTCATGAAATGCTGACATCTCAGTCGGGACTTGCTTACTGAAATAGTAGGTTATTGGAGACAGCGGTATCCAGAAAAAGTATGTGCTTAAACGCTAAGTTACTAAATCCATTATGACACATTTATAATAGAATGTAATCATAGTTAAAACCAGGGTGAGAGGAGAGTTCATTGAGGTTGACCAGTATGGTTAAGTGAATGAGTAGATGCTTTTCTATTGTATCTCTATTTTTAATAAGCAGAATAGTTTTGTGGGCGAATGCCATTAAATAATACAAAGTGTATCGTTAAAAAGGATGCCTATGTAGCTCAAGTTTGGCGACAGAGTTCATATTTTGCAGAAACACAAATCTCCGATCTCTAGGATTTTTCCGAACCCATCCTGCCAAAGTGTGTGTGGCCTCACCTACCAGTGGCCTACAGTCGTCTCCCCGAGGGAAATAATGACAGCTTCTATCTGAAGCCTCTTTTAAGTGGTCGTTACTAGAGCCCTTCAGTTAAGACTCACTCATCCAGACTACAAAAGCCAGGACCACAACAGGATTGGGCCCCTGTCATGGACCAGAGTGAGAAGCGCGGGATTCCAAGCAGGCAAAATAAAAATTAAAGTCTAGCTTTACCACCCTCCTCACACCACTAAATGCATGTTTCTAAAAAAGTCCCAATCTTCTGGAGAAACAGTTTATTTCATTTGGAAATAACAGTTGCCCTACTTTTCAAGAACTGTATAGCAAACTGTGAAATTGGATGCAAGGCGTAGCGCTAATAAAGCTATCGGTGTCCCAATTCTGAATGAATTTGGGATCTCTCTTACATGTTTATTAACCCAACTCTCTCTGGCTGAATTACCAGCATATTAAGTATGGTAAATGTAATTAAAGGGTATGTCCACAGTCTGTAAGTGTATATACAATACTGGTCTGACTCTAACTATAGACAGACAGATGGTCTCAACAAATTGCATATGTTCTTTGCCCACTTTATGCTCCGGCTGTCTGGGCCCTAGATCTTTGTATTCACGCTCGTACTAAGAGCCTCGTAACAGCTCAGCAACATCAGAGAAACTCACTCAAAGCTGAGTGGATTTATGACATTTGTAATACACCCTGCTTTTGTGTTTTGGTTTGCTGAGTCATCTAAGAGAAGTAGTTCAAGACAACAGGACTTTCTCTTTAGGCTTAAAGACATTCCACCACTCATCCAGGTAGCTTCTTCAGTTCTACGTTTGTGGTGGGCAGTAACCTGGCATTTATGTAAGGAATATTGTCAGCAGCTGATTATCGTGGAATAAATCCCGACAGGGCCATCAGGTATGTATGGTATCGCTTATTATATGGCCACTTATCACAGAAGTAAATGATTTCACACAGTATATTCATTTTAAATGTATCTATTACTAATTACAAGCTTCCGCTAGAAGAAATAGTCCCATTGTGTTGCTCTGCACTAGCCTAGACACTGCGCTGCTACTCAAAGAATGGCAGCAGAGTTGAACCAGGAGCGTATCTATGTTCCATATTCTGTTAACACACATTAAGTAAACTTTTCAGAAGGTTTTATGTTGTCAGGGACGCATTTTCCCAGGGCCCTATGTTCAACTCCATGCTATGTTCCCAGGACATGCTCACACATACAAACACCGACTCTGATTTTCTGACATAAGTTAATAATATCTGTAATTATGTTTGTGCATAATTTGGTTCCAATTACTGTAGATTCCCATGCTAACACACATTCAAGTCAAAGGCTACATTCCACTGGGGAAGAATGACAATCTACAGTATACCCTGATTGGCAGGATCTATTAGGACCCTGGGAACATAGGAATGACTCTGTGTGTAGCTAGCTAGGAATGCTGGCAACTCTTGGCATCAGACCTGTTGAGATGTATTGCTCATGCAGACTGATTGAAGAGTTAAAAGGATAGAACCCCTC
>OMOW01107481.1:0-12982 GCA_900312555.1 Lamprogrammus exutus
ACAAGGAGGCCTTCAAAACCGCATTTCCCCCCCCCCCCCCCCCCCCATTATTACTTTTCCTGTGTTTTTAAAGTTTCATCATCAAAGACTTATTAGATACGAATTGAAAATTGACAAGCTTTTCACAAGACAAAATGTATTCTGTCTGGTAAACAATGCAGCAAATTCAATGAAAGTAAAATTACACAAATGGCTTTAGACTCTAGTGAAATAAGGCCCATCAAATATTTGATATATTTTTAGAGACTTAATCTATGGCTAATATATGAGCCGGGTTGTCCATTTTCCCTCAGTTTATTTGAAATGTATATACACTAGGGAAAATTACACTCGGCTTGTATTTGTGTTTTGAAAGTCCTGAAAGCAGGGCAGCAGGGCCACTAATCGTCTGTACACTAAGCGTAAAATCACAGTTGACATTTCAGTCTTGAGTGAAAAAGTGCTGCTGGCAGGGAAACACTGCAACACTGGCAGCATGAGCCAAATACCTTCAGCGCGGAGCAGATCCTTAAGAATGTGAACAACAACCACAAAGAACTGGTTTGGAATCAGAAATCATGGGGTCTGTTTTAAAACCCTTGCAATACTTTAATGTGCAAAAAACACACTGATCCACTAATACTCTCCCTTGCACACTGAGTGAAAACAGGCTGTTGTAGCTACTTTTTCTTTACAGCCTCCTCCCAAAAAGCTTGCTCTGCTCTGATTGGGCAGCTGCAACCACAGACTGTGAAACACAGATGCTGACCAAAGACTCACTCACTAGCCTGTTTGTGTGTCTGTGTGTGTCTAACCAGCTATGTAGGCCGGTGAATTCAAACATGGTACAAGTTGACATGAACATTAGATTACAGAAGTTTAGATAATAGGAAGAGTTTAAGATAAGATAATCCTTTATTTGTCCCACAACGGGGAAATTTGAGTTTTGACACTTTGACAATGTTTAACACATACTGCCGACTATATTACACTACCTGTTTAAGATTAAGAATCTTGATATTGTATTTTATTTGGATGATTACTCACATGACTGTTACTTGAGTTATGGTGGTTGGGGGTCAGGAATGTCCTAAACAACATCATAGCCATTGGTTACCGTTTGTATGGTTTTGCATATTATATATTCTACACAGGTTATTTTCTGTTTTTCCTTTTTCTGTTTGACACCTGATGCAGCTCATTATTTGATCAGTTTTGTGGTTTAAGTCTTATGTTTGTGAAGAATCCTTTTAGATCTTTTCCTGCAACCTTTACCATTTGGGTATTTTAAGAGTTAACATTCAAGATTCAAGATAAGCTTAATTATCCCTGGGATCACATGATAATCAACAATAATTATCTATTCTACAATCAATCTTTTTTCATGTTTTTTGGTAGAATATATCTTGAAGACTTTTCAGATTTTTTTATATTCTAGAATTCTTTTAGAATTTAGTAGAAAATCAAGAGATTATATTATATTATTATTCTACAGATAATATTTGTTTTACAATTTGTTTTATAATATGCAAATATTTTAATTTGTTTTTTTTTTATAGAAATTAAATAACAAATTAAAAACAATTAATAGTATTCTCTTAATTTTCCTAATTGAATAAAAAAGAAGAAGCTGTTAAGCTGTTGTTGATAGACTTCAGAGAGTAATGTCAACTGGTACAATCAACCTTTTTGTGGTGATTGTTGGGACCCCCAGGCTGGGTTACGTGACACTTAATTAGCCAATCAGGCTGTAAATGAATCCACCTGTGTGGGTGTATTTGACAAGCGGGAATCTCCCTGAATCCACCCAAAGGACTCAAAGGTCCAGCACAATTGAGAATTCCAAATTACATACACAGGGACTCTCTGGTTTCCAATACTCTGATACCATGAGCTGTTCATTTAGATCAGGGTTTGTAGTTCTATTCTCATCTGTTTCTGTTGCTGACTGTTTTACACATTTGGTTTCCTCCTAAGAAAAGTATTCAATCTTTTCCAGGTGGCTATTTCTCCTGATAGCAGCAGTAAACATTGAGGCTCAAAAGAAGCCATCTATCAGTAAGATTTCTAAATTTTTTCTCAATTTGTTTTATTTTTGTAATTTTCCCTTAACACTTGTACTTAATGACTTGTACTGTAATGCACTGTAGTTTGCTCACTGACATTGTGTAATCCCAGACATCAGATCAGAATGCCTTGGGAACGTCATGCGTGTAAATGCTGGTCCAATCAGAGGAAATCATCTTGAAGTCGTTGCTGTTGTTAGTAAGTTTGATTCTTCTGAATTTAGCTGCTTGTTTTAAATAGTTTTTCTCACTTTGACCTCTAACTCTCCCGCATACCCTCAGATAACTCTGCCATCCTCCTCACACCAAGCCTGGCTTCACAATGTGGCTTCAGCATGAAGATGGACTCGCAGGGGGACGCAGTGATTTTTGTATCTCTGCAGAACTGTTTTGCCCAAAATATGGTAACAAGAACACTTTTGTAATGGCACACCAACGGAGTTTTAAAAAGTGGTAATGCATCTGTGTTTACTTCCTATGCGATTGTAGGAAGATAAAGCATTCACAACAGTACTGAATCTTCGACTGTTTGGGAACCAAATGGAAGAGGACGAGCTGTACCAGGTGGTTGAAACCTGCAATTACACTATATGGGCCTCCAGGGAAATAGTGTGTGAACACAGCTATATGGAAGTAAGTGAATGCAGCACCATTCTCATGGGACATGGTCCAGTCTATGATGAGTGGCTTTATCAGCCAAACGAGTATCAAGGCTGGTACATGCAATGTCACGGCAGAGGGGAGATTGATCATCACTGATGGTGGAATGACCTCATTTCTAGGTATCTGTGGAAAGGGCAGCTCCAGATGATTACACCCTGCCTCAGCATCATGTCCTAGGAGCAAAGTTTGATCCACGACGAGCTGCTTACTCCGGGGTAATTATTTCATACTTCTGGTAATAAACGGATAAAGTAAAACAATACAGTATATGTCAATGAAAGTAAGTCAGACTCTTATGCCAGTGTTTGAACTGAATGGCATTGTGATACCTGGGAACACAAACAACTGCTCCTTTATCTCCTTTACATGAAATTGGGGGACAGATTTCCCATGCTCCATCATAACTGCAGTTTTTGGCATTAAATTCTATATCATACTCCTTTCCATACTGAGGGCGTTCATGCAACAATCAGTACTATTTCTGCATTAGCATACATGAAGTGAACCAGATCTACCTCCATTTAGTTGATTTAATAGGTCTTCCATATACATGATGAATAAGGGGATAGAAGTCCACCCTTATCAGAACACCCTTACTCGCATCCTATGGAGCGGTTTCCCCATTTAATCTGTATAGTCTGGTTAGCATACAGAAATCTAATATTCTTAGTACATGTGGGGACAGCCAGCACTCAGAATTTTCTCATGATTTATTCTATCAAAAGACACATAATGGTAGAAATTTGCATGTTTATCTTTTACGTTTATATTGGTGCCATTGCTCCTTTTTAAAAACTAGCTGTGGTAAGAATTGATATTTTCATCCTATATGGCAAGATTTTCCCCTGCACATTTGCCAGATCTAGCAGGTGGAATGGGTCTATAATCATCCCTGCTACCTGATTCACCGGCATTGTCCTAAATGACAGATGCCAATAAAACTCAAATGGTCTGGAGGATATTGTTGGTTAAAGGCCTCAGCAACTACAACTTTCCGGGCAAAATATCTGTAAAGATGTTGACTCACTGATTCAGGCTCTGGCTTTGGGTGTTCATTGTGCAGGGCCTCTAAAGGGAAATTGTATCTTTCCTACTTGTGATACCTGCCCCTGGTTACGATTGGTCCAAATATCAAATGGCTGGTTGAGCTCAAAACACAGCTGCTCACCAACTATGTGACATTTGGGCCAATTACAGCCAAGGTAGGGCATTGGAAGTAGAGAAGACAGTTCTTACTGCATTATTTTTCCCATCCATATTCCAACAAAAAGGTGTGCAGTCCAGAAGTCTGCAGCTGATATGGAGGAATCGCATCACCTACAACCTGAGTGATGTGTGTGTGTGATGTTTTTAGGGTTAAGGGTAAGGTTGCCTGAACAAACTACAGCTAGCTTATGTTAGCTCCTCAACTAAAGGATTATTTCTCCGTCTCCTCTTTGCATGGATCTCCCACAAGGCCATATTTGTACAAAACTGAGAAAGATACAGCATTTCACTGTCACGTGATACCAATCGCATCCTTGTCGGAATACTGGTGGGGGAAAACAAATAACACTTCTATTCTTGAAAGTTTTCACTGGCATGTTTTAAAGCATACTGGAACCTCTAATCTGTCCATTTTGTCCTTCTGATGTGATTGAAAATGGTTTATTTGCCTCACAGAAACAGCCCATCGACTCAGGGTTCAGAATGACAACAGTTGTGTTCTTCACTCCTGAGGAGAGGAGGATGAAGGTGACCGAGGCCCAAAGAAAAGGTTACGGAATAACAAACACTCCTACCAGGCTGGTCGTGAGGAGTCCACCGACTACACCTGAAACATACACCCAAAATGTAAGCTGACAGTGTCCTCCTGTGTTTCAATGGAGCCTGGTCTGCTTTCATGCACACTCACTTTAGACCCATTAGATTAACTCATTACTTATCCTACAGCATCTGTATTCACTAATGTAATCAGATTGCACTTAGATTAATTACATTGTCTCAAATTCAGTTGGCACAATTAAATACATTAGTAGGAAACCTGTATTTGAATAATTCATCTAAATCCATGATAAATGACGAATTGTCTAAGCACTAAGGAATCTTTTATCGTCTTGGGTTAAAATCACCTGAAACGTGAAATGGGCTATTTCTCTCCAATTATGTAAATGGTAATACAATTAATTCAACACACATCTGTAATGTAACAAAGTACTGTACTTAAATACAATTTTGAGGACTTTACCTGTATTCATTTTGTGCTACTTTCCACTTTAACACTTCAGAGAAGCACTATACGTTTTGGTCTACATTTACCTGATGGTGGTAGTTGTTTGCAGATTAATACTTTAAAGTAAACAAGGCATAGGGTCATAGGAATACTTTTGTCTGGTGAAAACATTGTATCTCAGTGGTTTCTTGGCTCTGGCATGATGCATTTTGGACATTATCTGAGTTTTAGGTAAGGGGGCAAAATTTACTGGAGACAGAGGAGCATGTAATCCTTCAACTAAGCTGAAGGCATGAAAATGGAAGATGGGTTTTAGGCTTGGATATCCTGACATACCTTGTATCTATATAAATTGAATGTATTATTATCTCCAGTTTTTTATAAACTTGCTATTACTACTTTCCAGGATGCCCCTATTTGATTGCAATCTCTTAAAAACTTACAGATACAGGTTTCTCACTCCATCACATGAACAACCTGTATCTCCGATTTTGGGAGAAGTCATTAATTTGTTTGCATTGACATCTACCAAATGCATGTCAGTGCTCCAGTAACCCTATGGAACCATTCTTGAGTATTAAAAAATATGCTACAAACTCGCCAAATAAAAGTATTGATGAGAATAATGTACGCAAGTCGTCCTTGTAATGTTTTCTATTGTGGTTTTAGTACTTTAAACAGAACTACAAAATGTATTCAGATATAATATTACTGTATGCCCCCCAGGTAGCAGGAGTGCCTATGACGGTGCTCAGAACCTCTACAATCTTTGAAAAAAAGTGGCTGGCAACTCAAATTGATGCAACAGCTGCTTGCCCAATGCTGCCAGGTAAAGTGAAAATGTGATCTGCAAACTAATGTTGTCCAATTCTGTCTTTTCGAATTACCTTGTCGTTTGTGTGCAGGTAGCGTTTCCTTCACTCATGATATGATCAGCTGGTTCCTTCCCCGCCGCATCGACCCTCTGGTTTCCTCAAACCAGTTTAGACTGTTGGAGGTGCACATGGGCATCAACAACCAGAGACTGGACGCTGCTGAGATGGCTGCCAAACGATACTCCATGTCTGTCGGTGACATATACATCATTGTTCAAATTCCTGTTGGGTCAGTTGGTGGCTACTTCAAGGTCAGTGTGGGATTAATATTTTGTTTTAGAGGAACATTCATTTATACATTCAGTGGTTTTTCAACATTCTTGGCCCTCTTTACAACTTTCATCAAAATACCATCTCAGAATCCATATGCATTATCTGGATAAAGACATCTGATGCCGGGACCAAAATGCATTTTTATCCGAATTCTCTGTATTGTGATCAGATCTCAGTAGGTTTTATGCTGCTTAAGGTTACATGGTTGAGCTTCATCCCATTTTTGTGCAGGCTGTTGCAGTACAGATCTGGCAAATCTGAAAGTTCTGTGCGCCTGGCATAACACATTGTCATTTGTCACTGAACTGCTCCATTAGTATGCCACCTAGTTTGAGAAGCATTGATTTGGGGAAATCCTGCAGGGAATACTTACTAGCTACTTGTGATGCTTTTGCAGAGTTATGTGAAGGATGATCAATACCTCATGTCTTACACAATTGAGCCAATGCTTGAGTTGCTCTGGACTGAAGAGAATGGCCAGGAGGACACCCGATACAAAGTTCTGTTTCCCATCACAACGCCGTTAATGTCCCAGCCCCTTCAAGTTATTGACAGTGAGTTTCTGTTTTGGGCACTCTGTAAGAAATTCTGTGAATTTCTGTGAGAAATTGCACCCTGTCTTCATTTCTGTCTGCCTTCCCTCTACAGACACGGTTGCTGAGGAGAGGGTGTTTAAGGTCTTGCTTGGGCCTTTGGGTTCTGATGTGGCACTAATGAACATTACCCTCCCCACTGAGGTTTTATCTGTGGCAGACTGCAATGTCAGAGGTTTTAATGTCCAAGAGCACATGTTCCATAACGGCTCAAAGGCCTTCACGCTTGAAGTGTCTTTCACTGACCCTGTTGTCCTACAGATGGTAAGCTTTATCCTCACCTTGGGAGGCGAACATTATGGTTTTTAATTTTTTTCTGCTGTGTGAGCTGCTGATTTGTCCCCACAGAAAGATGCCGGGGTCACAGTCTACACTCTTCACCTGACCTTTGGTCTGCTGGTCTTGCCAGAGTTCACTCCATTTGCTCGCAGTGCTTATCTGCAGGCTGCATTAGTAGACATAGGTCTGTATTAAATAAACCGACTTATAAGGAATGATTATTTACAACTGATTGTCTTCGGTTTCACTCAGGACAGTTGCATGCACATGAGAACTTCAATCCTACTACTACTAAGGCAAAAAAATCTATTTTATTTTCAAATATAAACACTATAATCAGATTGAAATCTGGATAAATCAGTGCTGGTACACTGAGTATTTACTCATCAGTGTTAAGCATTGTCCATGTGCATATCCTCGCCTGGCATACCTCCACTTGTAAGCGACAAGCTGTATTTGGTGAACCAAAGTAATATATTAAGTCATTCGCACACATATCTTACTCCAATTCGTGTATGTACTGTGATTAAGGCAGAAATTTAGTGTATTCATGTAAAAATACAGACTCATGCATCAAGCACACGAGAACCTGAATATAGAACCAAACTGAAGTGAATAGTGTGAAAACAGAACTCGTAAAGAAGCAGCAAATGAATAGTCACCTTTAATCTAGACAGAACTATAAGCAATAGGCTACATTTCAGGGGTGGGAAGCTGGTACATTTAGTCAAATATTTAACTAATTTTATGTATTTGCGATTTCCATTTTCTGCGACTTTCACTACATTTCAGTGGGAACTATTGTACGCTTTACTCTTACATATGATGGCTGTAGTTGCTTAACAGATGAAGACTTAAATTCAACAATAACGGATCATAAGATGTTGCAGCCTTATTTTAGCTTGACCTGCAGAAGAACATGCAAATCTGACCTGAATGCATGAAAATCCCTCAATTTGAATTTTATTTTCTTTGTTTTATTCCAAGGAAGTTTTTCCCCACACTGCTGTTTTGAGTTCAGTCACTATTCGCTCACTATTCAAAATGTGCATTTCATTCCAAAACGTCAAAAATTAGAGATGTCAGGTGCTTTTTCTATTATTGCTCATGTAAAGGATTTGAATAGTTTTGACAACCTAACACTTCAGTACATTTACTAAAATAAGTTTTTGCTCTGCAGTTCATCCTTCAGTTTCTGGTGGCTGCGATTCTGAGAATTTCCATGTTCTGGTGAAATACGGGAACCCCAGCTTCAACTTTCAGACCATAGTGGGAAAACGAATGTTGACCCCAGGCCTGGCTCAGCAGTATGGCTTCATGGAGAATGGGACACACTTCAGTTTCACAGTGCCTTTTTCAGCACCTGATTGTGTTTTTGAGGTATGATCAGTCGGTTTATGATGTATGTAATTATAAGTGCTCCAGAGACTGATCCTCTGCATACAGCAATACATTTTATATTTTACTTTGCCAGGCTATTGAGTCATCATTCATTAGGGGCAGACTGGATGTAACTCTGAGGATTCCAGAAACCAACAGAAACATCAACGACTTCTCCATGGCTTGCAGTTTCCCCGCAAATCTCACTGGTTTGTTTTACAAAAGCTGTTTAGCTTTATGGCCAGACAAAAAGCCCAGTACTAATCTGTCGTCCTCCTCTCAGAATGCTTCCCTAATGGGACCATGACTGTTCTGGCGATGAAGCTTGAGTCAGTTCCGGCTCTAAAACCCAGTCAGCTCACCCTCAGAGACCCCACATGTGGTCCCTCCTTCAGCGATGACCGCTTTGCCTACTTTGTCTTCACTGCCAACACCTGTGGGACCACCAGAAAGGTACCACACTGCCAACTGTTTTTACTCATGCAGACTGTCTGTTATGGACCTGAGAAAGTGAAACTGTCCTCTTTCAGTTTTTGCCCAGTGTGATGCTGTATGAAAATGAAATATCTCTGCCAGACGAACTCGAAGCGCAAAAGAACCCAGAGTCTGAAGAGACGGAATATGAGTGAGTGAAAGACCCAGTTTAAAAGCAGTCTGTCCATTTGGTCATACATAAATGGATGAATGTATGCATTAGCGGTATGTTATACATGAAACTTATGAAAAAGGCTACTTCCTGTTGTTGGTACATAAAAGTTTGGAGACTAATACCACTTGTGATACTTCATACTTAAGTGATACTTCAGCTTTTTTGGGGGAAATTGCAAAAACTGACGCAAGTTCAAGCATTTTTGCTGATATCTGGTCTACAAAAAACTTTAGGCCACCTAGTTTAGCGATTTTACAAATGTAATGATTTTTAGGGATATTACGCCCAGAGTATCACTTTTAAGTGATGGTGCTGATGAACTAAAACATTTGTGAACTTAGCTTACACAACAGGAAGTAGCCTGTGCCTGACTTGACAGGTGCCCTCTACAGCCACACAAGCCTTTATAGAGCTTTTGCGTAATGAGTGTTCCCATAAGTGCAGTAAAATGAATGCAATGTGGAAACTGGAGTCCCTTAAGAGTGATTCCTTTTTAAAATCTGACTGTAGAACTGTAAAATGCTACAATGAAGTGAATTGTGTAATCTCAATCATCAGACTGCATTTAGGGTTTTATCTTGTCCTCTTTAGATTAAAGGTTTCTTGTTACTATGATATCAACACAACCCAAGCCGCAGCCTTCCTCATCAGACCACGCATGAGTGAGCCCTACGCTGAAACTGCAAAAGGAGAGTTTCAAGTTGCAATGAGACTTGCTTTGAGTAAGTGAAGCTGAGAAGGCATTTTGTTCCACTATCAATGGGTCCTTTGTGCAAAATGGAGGACAGTCCCTGTATAGTTGCCAGTTGAAGCCAAATTACTTTATTTACTCATGCCTAAAACCTGTAGTGAAGTGAGGGAGCATATGTTCCCACAGCAGTGGCTGCACATGAACCTTAATGGTGTATATGTGCATCTTCTTTAGATGACTCCTATAGCATGTTCCACAGAGCTGAGGATTACCCCATAATCAAGTACCTCCAGCAGCCTCTGTATTTTGAAGTAGAGCTGATGAGGTCCACAAATCCCAAAGTGTCCCTGCAGCTGGAGAACTGCTGGGCAACACTCACTGAGGACAGGATGGCCCAACCCCGATGGAACCTCATCATTGATGGGTAACTTCTAATCTCATCTGGGAAGTTTAACTTTTCCCATTAATAATAAAACACACCAATTAATCAGCCATTGTGGAAATACCTGTTAAGATGGGGTGAAAATGTTAAATTAAATAAAAAATGAAATATTTGGAAATATAGTGGCAAATTATTCACATTTTTTTTGTCGTAGCTTTTTGTCTCATAAAAGTTGGTAAGGTGTGAATGTTTAAGTTTGCTCAAAGATGGTACATGGTTCAGAGCTCAAGAATTGTTTGCCCCTGATTACATCTTTGATTAAAATGTATACATTGGTAGCAGCTTTGCATTTAAATTGTCCTCTCTGCAGCTGTGCAAACCCAGTGGATCCTTACCAAGTGGTATTTCATGCAATCTGGCCAGATGACAGAGTGCAATATCCTGCTCACTACAAACGCTTTGAGGTCCAGATGTTTGCCTTTGCAGCAGGCCAAGATGAACTGACCGGGCAGGTAATTTAAAGTTAATAGTCTCTTCTCCAGTTCATGAATAAAGTAAAAATATTAAGCCATACATTTTGATAACGAGCTGAAAATGTCTATAGCTCTTTGTCCACTGTGATGTGGTGGTCTGTGATGCCACAAACCCACGGAACGGTCGAGCATGTAGTGGGCAGTGTGCAACCCTGGAAAACAGGATCAAAGGTATGAATGCTAAACCTATGGACATTTATATATCAATGATGCTTTCACTTGTTAGTTCAGACTAGTTATGAGACAGAGTGCTAAATGTGCAGATTTAGATTTAAATCAAACAAATGAAGCAGTTAAAATCTAAAAGTATGGAGTAACGACGCATGATTATTGTTTGACAAGCTTTTTCAGCATAGAACAGGATTTCCAGTCTGGCTGTGGTTTTACCCAAGGGTGTTGGAATTTTGAAAAAATTATTTTACTGATAAGTGACAACAGTATATTCTCTTCTCCATAGGTCAGCGGCGCTCTGCTTCAGATGTGGACGGTTACACAAAAGTATCATCAGGCCCCATATTTATAGCATAAATTAAAATAAAAGTGTTTTTTAAGACTTGTGGTTATTCTTCCTTTTTTTTCTTTTAAAGTGGATATGAGGAATTCATTCAGAATTGATTCTTGCAGTGAGGAGTGTATACTTCTCAGATATGCTGGTTCCTTTTTTATTTTATTTTAAAAAAAAATCAAATCTACAGCAAATTATTGCCATGACTAGGTGTCATTGGGTCCAATTTGGTCAGGATCTTGATGCATTAAATTACCTTTTATAACAAAACAATTGTTTTTGTGCTTTTTTCTCTTAAGGGCAGCACAGTTGTTTGTACTGTTGGTCTTCAATGCCCTAAGCCTAGCCCGTTCTGTGTAGTTTTCAATTTCTCCCCTGTGTTTGCATGGGATTTTCTGCAAATTTCCCTAATGTGTGGGATCAATTTTAAAACATGTTTTTAAAAAGACATTTGCATATGCTTGTTAAACCTTGGTAGAGGTATGCACTCATGAGTACCCTTCTGTTAAGAGACAGTGTGGTTACTGTGGAATTCCTGTGGATCCAGGAATTTCATTACCTCTGCCAAGAATGTTCTTTTCAGGTTCTACATGATCCAGGGAGGAATCCATTAAATTTTGTTACTGGTCGGCCAGATGGTGGTGCGGTAATTACCACTTTTACATTTTGGCCTAAAACTTTTGATCCATAAGTATAATTTTTTTCCAGTCAGTCATCCATATATTCTTTGCTGATTTGTTCCTAACTAGATTCTCCACCGTTTTGAATTTCTTCCAAAAGTTTTTATTTTTATTATTTTTTTAAATTTACAATTTTGGGACAATTGTCACAAAATTTTACACAAATTGAACATATTGTCTAGAACAAGCTGGATAAACCTTCATATTTCTTAGGTTTACAATAATAAGCTGCCAAAGTTGAGTGAGCATGGCTCATTCTTCAAAAAGTGCTCTAATCAATTAATTGGTCTACTGTCACCAAACTTTGTAGATGCGTATTCGCTACTTATGCAAAAATGTAACCAATCGATCTGACAGTGGCACTTTGATAACCACTATAGGCTTCAGATTACAACTTTTGAAGTATAAATTGTAGGCTGTCTCATTTCTGGGACTGCACACTACCAAGCGTGTGACTGGGAAGGCTGCGCCCTGCAGCAAGCAAAAAACGACCTAACCAAAGAAAATGGGGCAGACTACAAACTGCATGTGACTTAACGAAACTTTTTTCTTTTTGTCCCAACAAAAGAGGGAGATAGTTTTGAAAAGAAGTCATATCAAATCAGATTTGGAGCTTAATTCTAAATATCTGCTTACTACTGAAATAAAGGCTGTGATGTGTGGAATGATTCATCATTACTATTAACAAAGGTTTAAAAATTCTGGTACAGGAAGATTTTATGTCACTTCTGCTCTTTGTCCCCACTCTTGTACTGTGTTAGGATGTTGAAGCTTTTTAAAAATTTAAGTAAAGACTGATTTCTTATTCGGATGGATTGTTTAGCTTTTAAATTCTTCAAAGAAAAACTACTATATGATCGCCCTGATTTTGCTGTTAGAACAAATATCCATCAGTCCAAATATGGTAACTCGTCCAAAAGAAGGGCACATTTCTCAGGTGCATTTCAAGGTTCCTCATAAATGGGACACCCTAGTCGAGTGTTTATGGCTACAGTACCTTCAGACTGCAAGCCTTAGTGCTCAATTCCGATCGATTGCTCATATCTGATTTTTTTTGTTAGGCTGCTCACATGGATCTTTGAATGTGGCCTGCATGCAATACCAGTCTGAACAGATCACACCCCTGACGTGACCCGCAAACGCAAAATAATAACTTTATGTCGCTGACTACACGCTCGACCAGACAAAAACAACGCTCTCGTTTTCGACCGGCTCACCGGCA
>OMOW01107484.1:0-10617 GCA_900312555.1 Lamprogrammus exutus
AAAAATGCCACAAACTCACCCGGACAGGCCTCTCCTCCATGTCTGATAAGGGTCAAAGAGACTCTCACACAGAAGGAGTCCATACTGCACCACCGACTGTAGAGACGACCGCTCCCCATTTCCCTGCTTTAGCTGACAGACGGGTAAACAATGAAAGTTTAGATGCTTTTTCTTTTTAAATCTGTGACTTTTTTTCAAACAGGCCATACATGCAACACATTCCAACACAATGAGGAGAAGGTCAACACACACACCCACTTCTGTTTTCACGGTGAACTAGTTCTGTTACTTCTGCGTATGAGGATGTCACCTTAAAATAAATAGGCTGGAGCCTGTCTGGCTTCTTTCTCTACGTTGTGTATGGCATGAGTGACCACTAAAGAATCTTTGCCTGTACGATATAATGAGTGTGTGAGCAAAGCCCGGTCATAAATCACTGAAATCTCTGTGTTGTTAGATTTAGGGTTTGTAATGGCGGTGCTGGGCCTTACCTGGTTCAAACAAAAGCTCAAAAGCTTGACAGTTTCAATTATAAACCCAGGGGTCTTGTCTGGATCGATGTTTTCCATATTCCTAAGAGGAAAACAGAAACTTCAGTGCATTAAGTGATAGAAAATCATCCATATGCCTACCAAAGCTTGCCACCTTTGGCAAAATAGACAAATTCACTGAATGAACAAAATACAAAGGACATTTTCCTGACACAGGATTATAAATGTTTCCCTTTACATGAGTTTCTCTTTGGTTACACAGAAATCACAATATACTGCTGTATATGCTTGTGCTCAATCAATTCAAGTTCAATCAATATTGCGGGCAAAATATTAGTATCATATCATATTGTGAGTTGCCAGCTCTATTTGTTATTGGCCTTAGTTTATTATACAAGGAGACTATTACAGGATATTGTTTTTCCGTGGATTTATTTAACTGGTGCTTTCACTGCAGCCAATATTATAGAGTATTGGTACCTCAAATTATCTTTTAAGCAAATTTGGAGGCCTTGGCCATGGGCTTTTATGCATTTTTAGATACTGTACTAGATTTTATGTGCTTGTTCTGTGTTCAAATCATCATCTCATATTTTGACCTTTCAGTGTTCATCATTTCAAATTTTTGTTTACATGTAATGGATAGTAACTAGCAGAAAAACTGTTGTCCTGCCATATGTCATTTTTCACAGTGACGATAATGATGAAGCACACAGGCTCAGGCCCAGACCTGCAGACAATGATGAAGAACTTGATGAGGAGCAGGGGATGCGGGTTGCTGCTGTTTTGCTCGGCACCGGAGAGGTGCAGCGTGCTGTGCCATAGCTGGGTGCTGAGGAACAGCAGGACCTCTTTGGGAAGTAACGGCACCTCCGAGCTGCTCTCTTCCAGCCTGGACAAGGGGAGGAGGGGAGGAGGCAGTGGAAAAGCAGCAAAGGGCAACGTAACACTGGCCTTGTTTACACATAACATAAACATGTCAAAATGATATCTCCACAGCAGGTCAGAGTTCAGGTTGTTGGAAAATACCACCCAGCAGTAGCTCCTGACTGTGCAGTTTGTGTCAAATAAATAACAGTTGACCCACTCACCTCCTAGGCTCCAGTGAGTGAACATCAATGAGCCTCTCAAAAGACGCCACAAACGCTTCTAGCCACTGTTGCAGATAGCCCACGTCTTTCTGCAGGAGGAGGGACAGAACATGTGAAGGAAGAGATAAAGTCACCTTCAAGCCTCCAGTCACCTGCATCAGATTAGTAAAGATATCAATGAAGCTCTGTGAGCTCTGTAACACTTTGGCTCAAACCATGGCACTAACTAAAGAGGACAGTGTGTTTCTGTAACAGGATGTTACACAGAGAGGAAGATGTGAGCCAATTCTTTCCTTTTTCAAAACAGGGAGGTTTAACATGCCAAAACTCTAAAATGACAAAAAGAAAGAAAGAAACAACAAAATTACAGCATTCCTACAACTTTTTGCAGATGCCTTCGATTGTAAATGGATGTTTATCTATATGAGAACTTATCACAGCTTGTATCTGCCTCAGCAGTGCTACATATCCTGCCACTCTTCCCTCCTTACATCACTCCCCCTCATCTTACACCAGACTAAACACTGAAATATCAGGCCAGTAGAAACACAGCTCCTTCACCCGATAAAGGTACTGAGTGTAAAGGCAAATGGTCATTTCTGAGTAGTCAAAGTTAAACTACAACAGACGAGGCAACTAGAAATGTGCAGGATAAAGCTGAGCATTGACTTCGCTGAGCTTGCATGTTGCTGATCTTTGAGGTAGCGTGAATTGCTGCTGGTGAGAGGGGAGGTGTGCATGTTTCCCATCAGGGAACAGTCTGACTGACTCATTGTACACAAATAACGCACTGTAAACAGCACATGATAAAGTAATCTATCACTTACTTCCCCTAAGATGACAAGTAGGCAAACGCACTCTGAGTACAGTGTGCTGTATATTGTGTACTGTAGCTGCTGTAGCCCCCATAGGGTTGGTTAGTTCAAAAGCAGCACCATGACAATGACTTCAAGCACAGAGCTCTAAAAATATACTACAGCAACTAATGACCACAGTTCCTTTATTAACAGTAACACCACAATGGAAATAGAATCAAGACCGATGCAATCAATTCTAGAATTTAAAAAAAGCAACACTCCAAAACCACTTATTTGTATTTATGCATTAAATGTACATTACCAACTGGCTTTCACTCATGAGCCAGTCCATCTCTCATTGTATGTGGCTGAGCCGGGAGCCAGGTTCTAGTGAACCCAGTCTCAGATGAGCCTTCAGTGCAGTCCTCAGTGCAGCTCAGCAGCTGCACATCACTCCTAACCAGCGACAACGTCTGACTCGCTTCTCTCTTTGCTCCAAGCATCAAGCAAGCCACCAGGAAATGACATGTCACTTTAACCGTAGCCTATTTCCTTCATACTCGTCAAACCCCTTCCTCTTTTGCTTCTACTGCTAGTGGCAAGCAGATACGAGGGAGGCCTCTACAACGACTTCCCACTGCAACAACGAAGACCTGGGGAATGTTAATGCTTCCTAAATTTAGACCAACAAGACAGCGTCACAAGAGAAACAAAGCTAATTGTTTGAAATACAGGTCTCACTGTTGGAATTCATGTCATCAACAAGTAAGAATGGAGGTGGAGTACCTGTGGTGCACCAAGTTTGAGAGTTGAGTTTGTCTGAGAAAACATAAAGCATGTCAACTGACAAGACACATTCTTGTTGCAAACAAAGCGATCCCATAATATTAGGAATAATTTATATTTGTTCACGCTGCTGCCGTCTGGTAAACGTTACCGGACTATCCGGGCACCGACTACCAGACTCACAAACAGTTTCTTCCCACAGGCCACCAGGCTTCTCAATCAGCATCATTATTCTCAGTGATCACATGATTACCTCATCGTATGCTCTGGACACTTCCTATGGACACTCAATGCACATCACCACACCATTTAATGTATATATATTCATTGTCACTCTATGTAATGGAAAATTACACTTCTGTCCTTGTCTGGCCTGGCTAGATAACTTATTTAGTTAGTTCTTGTCACTCTATATTTATGATATTTAATATCCTATTCCATTGTCCATATCCCCCATCCCTATCGTCTACTGAAATTTACTGCTGCTAATGTTTTTACTGTCACGTATATTTTTGCTCTTGCCATATTTGCTATTTTTGCCCTTATGACCCTGTGTTATACTGTGCATGTGATACATAAACACTTTGAACTTTGAACTTGAACTTGATATTTCTAAGGCTTAAATCATTAGACTGTACAACCTCACTGTAACACATGAAAATGAGTTGAGCCTTAACTTAAAAACTTCCTCGTACAATGTGAAAACAGGAAGCTGTGAACAACCTATTGTGTGCCTCTAACGTCAGGACAATCAGGCACTGCCTGAGAACACCACTATGACATATTTGCAACACCCTTTCAGCTTTGATTTATTACAATAAAATATCCTGTAAATGAACAAGTGAATCCTCCCTAGTATTACTGAGATCATAATTATACGTGTGAAGAATGGCACAAACAGTAGGTCTGTTGAAGGCAACACCCAGCATGCAATACACCGTCATTTAATGCAGTCTATGGGAATTCTTTGTGTGCAAGGACATGAAGTAGTAATGGATACTTAAGTGACATTGACTGAATGATTCTGTATATGACCCAGTAGAGTCTGAAAATGAAATATGAAATATATTTGTTGTACCTAAACATGCAATAAAAAGTCATATTTCTGGCTAGAAACCCTTAAAATGTTATTTGGTAAATATTAAAGTTGTGAGCATGCAGGGCCTGTGGTGTGTAAGTGAGAGTGTGAGAGAGAATGCTTTTATATACACTGTATATATTTTAGTCAGTTTCTGAAAAAAATGAAGTATATGCATCCCATGATAGACTGTAAGTGCAATTTGGTCCAAATCTGGGTCATTTCTTTGTGACAAATAAAGCAATGAAGTCCTATTACTGCTTTACAGCCTTGGCAGAGGTATGAGCTCTAATGTGTGCCCCTCTAGTTAAACCCTCATTTAAAAAAAAAAGGAAAAAAGAACGTTTCCAACAAGGAAACATCTGAGCTCCCATGAAAGTAGTGAAAAACTCACAGGTAGGAAGCGAGAGTAGTTTGATAAAGAGAAGTAAAACCCACGAAAATACACAAGGGTTCTGAAACTGTAAACCAGTAAAACAAACTGGTTCATACTTCTGGCAGGGTCTGGCTTTATGTGACTACTCTTTACAAATGATGTCGCAAATCTTTAAAAATCATTCAGTTATGAAATCACTATTGATTAACTGCTCTCCAGAATCACACATCCTGCTGTTGCAGTTCCATGAAAGGGTTCCTTGACACTGCCAAGAGCAAATAGCGCAGTGACTCATCCGTTGTGCGTTTGGAAAAAGGCAAATTAAAGACACGATTGTAACAGACGTCACAAACCAGTCGTGAGTTACTAAGCCTTACAAATTGTGTCATTCATCTCCATTTTTTCTTTGCACATGGCCAAGCTAGGCCGAGCAGCTGTGGTCCTCTTTGCTGCTTGGCATTCTGCTTCGCTCCAGCTTCCTGCACAAGCGAAAGCAAAGAGCACTTTGATTTTCCTGATTGGCCCTTCTGTTGGTAAACAGGGGAGGCTGGAGACATTAGGGAATTCAATCACAGGGCTCAAAGACGGTCGGAGCGAGCTGCAGGAGAGCTTGTTGTTGCTGCATCGCTCCTGCATATTCTGCATCACGGCATGCTCAGTAACAGCATGACACCACACAGATGATGTAGAGTGTTAAGATGAACGACTGGGTAGGGACGAAAACCAGGAAACGTGACCTCACATCCCTGCAAGCAGAGAAGGCGACTTCACAGCTGTGTGCACGGGTGGCATTTGGGTTGTAACTGCGTTCTATCTCTACAACTACAGGCATTAATTATTCCCTCCACCATCTCTACAGACCAATTATCACAAGATAATCACACGTAATTTCTCTGCCAGCCTGGCACCTTTTGCTGTATCCTCATTGTTCCTCACGTCAAATCTGGCATTATGACACCTCGCAGTCTACAATTGCGTGTGTGTGTGTGTATATGTGTGTGTGTGTTTCTCACATGGTCTCACTGTACATTCAGACTCATCACTGTGTAATACAGCACTACATGCTTTAATTGGTGATGTTATTACAATACCAATATTAATCACAATATTACAGGTCAATGAACTGCTATTATGTTCTGTACCTGTTACTACCATCTGGAACTGAGAAGATCCATCACTTGATCAATTAATCAATGACAATTAATAAACAATTCATAATTTAGGCCATGTAACAGCTACCAAAAAAATCAAACATTTGCTGGTTACAGCTTCTCAAATATGAGGATGTGTTGCTTTTTAATGTAAATTCAATACTTTTGTTAAGCACTTACCATCATTTAGTATAACTTAGTATAACTGTTGTATGACTGTGGGAAAAGTACAAGCATGTCCAACAATAACAATACTTTTTAGGTCCAAGGACAACAAAACCTTTTAGGTTCAGACACGATCTGACAAGTCATCCAACTTCCTCAGCGATTAGATCAGACTCCACAGACTCTTAGTCCATACCTGTCAAGCGCCAACATTTTATGATGGCCGGAAAAACATTCTCAGACTGAAGATACAGAGTGATAATAAATAATGCCAGCAGGGTCGGTATAACTCACTCAAATCAGCATGTACTGTGCACTGCATGAGGGGTTTGAACAGCACTGAACATGGCTCGACTTAATATGTTCAACACATTTAGAATTGCACTATAATATGAAAATAAAACCACAAGACGCCTTTTAGTGGATTAAACAGGAAAAAAATGGTTGGAGAAAAAGGTATGCTGACTATGTGATATTATCCACACACTACTGTGATCTACTAGTTTTATGCAGAAATTATTACATTTATCTGTCCTGTCTGTTTCATTATTGTCCGTTTCTTTGAAATGTCTGATTTCAAATCAATTTTAGTAGAAAATATTATCATTAATATTATATTATCATTATCACAACAGCCTTTTGGTATGTCTCCAAGGTCTTGAACCTCAGCTGATGTAAAAAGCCTTGGGTGTGTGATTTCTTGCACAATCAGAGGAAGCAAAGCTCCTTTATCACTGACAAGCCTAAGCAGGTTTTCCTCTTTTAAATACAGACAGACGGCTGTGAAGCACTCAAACATAATACAATCGAATTTTAGGATTTATCACAGCTCTATTTTGTTGTGTTATTATGCTAATATCAGTTGATTGTTTATTAAACATGCAGTCACTGTGGTTGAATTGAACTGTTTTTCTTGTAGCTGCAGGGTCTTACTGCATGTACTTACTTACTGATTAATTCTTCATTACAAATATGAAAACAAATACATGAGTAAGTGTGGGGAGAACAGTATGAGGACTATGGCATGCCGCAGGACTCTAAACACGGAAATATTTTCAGTGCCATCGTGAGATACTTTGCAGGGTATAAAGCCAAATGCCTGGGTGTGTGTTTGTGACTCAGAGTGTCTCAGGATATTGTTGCTAATGAGCAAGTAAAGGTTTGTTTATCGCACAAACAAAATGTATAAGTACATGCTCAAGCCTCAGGCATATTATTCAATTAAATTCACCTGCAGCGATCAAATCTATTGTTTCTTTGCCACAAACCAGGTATACAGTTAAAGGATGATATTTTGGTAATAACCTGAATTACTAGCGGAGAACAATAACATTGCTCACACAGAGGACCATACAGACCAGTTTCAACGTCTATAGGAGAGGCAGGTCATTGTTCACTCAAGTGGTTATGTTGCCTTGAACTTCCAGCCCGGTAAAAGCTATTATGTTCTACTTAGTCACATAAGGTGATGACATTTTACAGAGAGCTCAATTAAATTCCCTTCCTCTGCCATCGGTCAATACAGCTCAGAAATTAATGTAGCACATTTGCATTTTCACATGAAAAATCTGCTTCAGTGAAAACCTGAAAAACGACTCATCTGTTGAACCTGAGTAAGAAAAATGTCAAATTTGTTATTTTAGTTTTGAGGGAAGGCGAACAGGCAATTACTAGAGCGGTCCACCATAGCCAAGAGGCAGCTCAGTAAAGAAACTCTCCCAGTCAGAGAGATGCTAGAGAGGTGTCAGAACCAGATTTAAGGCAGACACTCACATAAGGCAATAACTGACTCCCCCGCAGAGGACTGCCTGCCTGACTGTGTGCAGCATGCACAGACCAAGGCTCAAGTCTTACTTTAAGCAGCTCAGATGAGAGGTCAACGGGTGGATCACAAACGCACACTTCCTCTGGGAACTATCAACAATGACCACTTTGATGATGAATGCTTGAGGTGGTGATAAACTTCAGTTCAATCTTTTTACTCGAATTATGCACTATTCCATTCAAAGCTTTTACTTTGAAAGGTTTCCCAGACAGTAAGCAGCCTGTATTAAAATAAAACTTGAGAGACGTCCACAAGCAAATGTCCTTTGTCTGGGACTCAGCTTTACTCCTGATTAGGAAACCAGTCCTTTAGCTCTATTGTGATGAGAATAATAGAGAAACTCATATATAACACAAGCAAGTTCCGCCTGTCCTCGGGTATGGAAACAGATTGCAAATGTATTAAATATTAATACTTAATTAATTGATTCATAGGCAAACCGTCTGTGTCCTTCAAGATGAGACATGACCTGAAAGCATGAGCAATAGTCTTGTAACCATAATTTGCTTTCAATCTTACGAAGGTCTTTCACCTGCAGTTACACTACGGCCCGACCGATACTGGATTTTTGAGCCAATACAGATATTGATATTTGAGATGGAAAGAAATACTGGCCAATAAGTGTTTTATATGAACACATTATAATCAGCTCGGGCAAAGCCCCTTCAAATTTGGTTATTAAAGATAATGTGACAACTTACATGTACTGTGGCAGAATGGTTTACTGTTGAATACTAATAAATATCAAAGATGACATCTCAATAAATTTAATTATAAATGATTAAAATACTATTCTAAATCTGAATATAATTCTGACTCTAAAATACTAAAAATACATAAATACATCAATTCTGAATTGGGATAGTCCCTGCCTATGAAAACATTATGTTCTATGGTTTCTGTTTGCATATCTGCCAACACATATGCAAATACAGATACTCTCTGATCTATACTGATAAGCCAATATTGGCTGATAATATATGATGAAACCAGCCAGCATAGCGTAGCTGGGCTCTATGCCTCACCCACTAGGAACAATGTTTTCTGAGACCACATAACAACAACACTAAACACACATAGCAACAAATAATGCCAAATTTGACCAGAATCATGTAACATTTTTAATCATAAACACACTAATAATAAATGTAATACCTACTTAGTGTTATATGGAGCAGTGGTTCCCAAATTTTTTTTTTTTGAAACAAGCTATCAACTCTTAGTAAAATCCCAGCAAAACCTCATACAATCATGTGTGCTGTACTGAAATGGAGAGCAGAATTTTAGTGTGAGCACAAAACAGACACCGACACAGAAGTACATAGTGTACACACAGAATAAGTTATTTTCAACAAAAATATCAAATCTTAGATAGAAGAATTGTAAATTAAACTTTGAACATTGTCTATTTTTATTATCTTATTTATGAAAATGATTTTATTTGTAAAAATTTACCACAATAACACAATTTCCATAGATTCCAATAGTTTTGATTCTCCGCAGAAATTTCCACACTTGTCTGGTGTCCACAAGGGGGCGTTTTTTTTTAGTACCACCAGGATATACATACCACAGTTTGAGAACCACTGCTGTAGATGCCTGGTTTATGCTGTATAGCGCTGCATATACTGTATACTGTTTTATTTGTGGGCTCATAACAATATTTATCCACACGCTGGTTCATATATGAGCCAGCACAGATCTGAGAGGACCTGCTTTAAGACACAGGAAGTAGTCTCAGTATCACCTGTACTACATGACAGGTACACTTTGAGAATCAAACACACTTCTTTAACTTGAACCGGACTATTCCACTTCAATTATCCATTCTGCTTCCAGCTTTTGACGCGTTAAACAGCTCAGTGGCACAGTCCTATGATCGCCTTTTTGAGCCTAATTAGGACAACCTAGGTAAACACGGCGACAAAAACGAGCTACATCGGAAACGACCTCATAGAAAAATTGACAACAACCGACAGAAACGGGCTGTAAAGATGTGTAACCCACTGTGGTTATCGTTCCAGGGTAGAAAGTTCAGAGTCTGCAGGGGACAACAGGTGTCACCGTCAGCTCTTCCGTACTCACCTTGGTGTAGTATAACATCCACAGCTCGTACAGCCTTTCCTTCGATGCCATTCCGCCGCCTTTGTGATTATTCATGATCTCTTTTGTTAAAAATCCAACGAACTTGTAGACATGGTGACCGTTTCAAGTTGTTTCCAGAAGAACAGAGGACGCGGCGTTACGCACCCGTGAACCATTCCTGCGAATTCAGGCGCAATCCGCGTAAAGTGCGGTCTCTTTTAATCTCGACGCGGAAAGTTCTCAGAGTGCCGTGGAGAATGAAAACATGACCACGATGCGATCACTGTCGAATTTACACAAGAGAGGAGGAAAATGCGTGGAAATGCACGTCTGGAGGAACACCCATGTCCGCATTTAGACCGAGCGTGTTGTTGTATGAATCCTATTGGAGAGAGTTCCCACGGAAGCGACAGATGCCACTCGTGAAATATCTCCAGCGCTCCACACACATATGGATCCAGTCAGTCCACTCCTGCATTAAGTGTGATCAGCTGACGGAGCTGATCATAGGCGCAAATCATCAACTCGTCTCTCACTCCATTAACAAGCCAAGAAACACACTGAGTTGACTGTAGATCACGCTCACAGGTAGGCTGGTATTCTTAAAGACACACACACACACACACACACACACACGTAAACACTGCCTCCTCCAGCTGATGGAAAGCCTGTCTGTGCATTGGAGTAGAGTCAAATTTATGACAAGTACATCTATACAAAAATAAGATAAGATAAGATAAGCCTTTATTTGTCCCACGATGGGGAAATTTCC
>OMOW01107486.1:0-10465 GCA_900312555.1 Lamprogrammus exutus
GTTCTCAAAAGGCCACATACATCGAATCACGTCACATGTTGGTTAACGCAGTTGATTAGTCAAGAGAACAGCTTTTGAACCACAACAGCATTTTTCATACACTCTCACACTGAATTCCTTTTCCTTTGCTCTCATTACAAACTATTGATTTGCGAGCGTGCAAGGAAAAAATTGAGCCCACACACTCTTCCCGGGTTCCCAAGTTCACGCACAACTTTGAGTGAGAGGAAGTAAAGTTTGAGGGTGCAATATTTTCAAACGCGAATGAGCTCGATTGGAATCCCGCTCTCGCATCCCCTGACATTAGGAAAGGAATTAACACTATACTTCTAAACTCACTTGTTCAGAAGACTCACAGCAACACTAGCAACCCACTCGATGTTCTGACCACCGTTTCTGATTCATATTCCTTTTGCTCTGTTTTGTAGCAAGTAATGCTAGCAGTAATATTAATGTTACTTGGAGTGGCATACTAGCTTTTGACTGATTGGTTGATTGATTGATTGATTGTTTGTGCCAACCCTCATAAACTGTATTTGATGTCACTTAATGTATACGACACAATATACAATATATACCTAGTTTCAATGGTGCCATAAACCTTTAAAAAAATACAATGTAGGAACCAAACTTAAAACAAAATATATAGAAATACTACCATGTTCTAGAAGTTTACATACACACAGTCTTCAATAAAAAAGGATATCCTTTCTAAAACACAAATCAAGTTCATGAAGTCGTCTTATCAGCTTAATCCTCAATGTGTCTGATCCCACGTCACAGTATTTCCTGGTGTTTCCATGGTTAGTAGTAGTGTACGTGAAAGTACTTGAGCATATAAAGACCTGTTTAATATGTAGTTCCACTTTATCGTTATTATTAACACGTATCAATTTAGGTTTACCGGTAGTAGTTGTGGCAGTAACAGTAGTAGCAGTAATATTAATAGTATTGACAGCAGTGGTGCAGTTGAATCAACGTAATTTCTAATCAGTGCATCAAAGCAACAAATCAATCGTTAGATCTGTAAAAGGTACTGAGGCACGTTATCCACAATAGCGCTGGGTATGCTGATGAATTTGCAGTGTGTATCTTGAAGCAATGACTCAGTGTCCTTAGATGTGTCAGATGTTTTGAGGCTGGAGGAGGATGCGGATGAGGAGGAGGAGGAAGAAGGGGAGGAGGTTGAGTGCGTCTGCCTCACAATCGGACGTGGAGTCACTTTTGCAGAGGCACGCCCTCGTGGCACTTTTACGTGCTGTTTGAAATATTATAATTAAGAGATGAGCGCTGGTGATCCGACAGCGATAATTAATTAATTAAATCAACAAGTTAAGATTTTAGTAACGCACATTGCCTTTGTTCACACTATGTGCCGTATGATTGAAAGAAATCAAGAGCCACTGAATTAACTTGGTCAGTGGTTCTTTGTGTTTTAACCGTAGCCAAGAGTCCTTGAACACATCACACACTGTACTGAAGTATGCACGCAGAAGAAGCACTTGAAGACCCACATTATTTATTCAACACATGATCCTTTGACAGCTGGCTCAGTCCCTTCAGCTTAGCAGGTCGTTCTTCTTAAAACCCTTTGAAGAAACCGAATATATATCCCACATAATGTCTGTGTAAATGACTGTGTAATTATTTAACTGAGTATCAACCACTCATGTTGAGTAATACAAGCAATGTGCTGCAGCGTGACTTGTCAATGCACCATCTGGGATCCAACAGGTCTCGGTTTAACACAAATGCTCAAACGGTGCCAGAGCCTGCTGGGTTTACGTCAGTCAAAGAGACAAAAGCTGTGCTGGACGAGCTTCTCCAAAGTGTTTCTCTCTATGTGTCCATGTCTTATTTTATGGATGTTTTTATTTGTTTAGAACATGATACTTATTTAGGGGTTAAAATTAAAATGATTAATCAGCAATGTACATATTTGCCAATGTAAATGTGTTGATGCCATGAGGGGAAACTCATGGAAGTCAGAAATTGAGCTGCGCTGAAATTGGTTTTTGGATCAAATCATAGCAGCCAACTATGAAATTGTCTCTCTAAAGCGTCATTTTAACCAACTTTACGAACTGAATTACGCTATCTTTCTATTGCCTGCTTTTTTAAAACCATGTTAAATAGTTTATAATGATGTTCATCAACAGGTGAGTCATTAATTATTAACAGAATATGCTATACATTCACACTACTGGTATGAATCCATTAAGTGATACATGAATTAGAGGTACGTTGACAGGTGTTTTATACAATATATATTTATACAATACGATACAATGATGTAAGAAATCTTCCTTAGAGATCACATGTATGAGACCAGGATTTGTCCTTTGTCTCAGTTTTCCTCCACTGAAAATGTCTTTATCAATTATTGAAATCCAGCGACATATATTAATATATTTTTGAATAATTGATACACTTTTGCTGAAATTGTGTCACAAGCCACATGTTCTATTCTAGTTTAATGCGCTCACCCTTTGAGAAATGATGATGGCGCCTCCCTGAGAATAGAATGAGAATGTTGATCGATGATCTCTGGCGTCAGAAGGAGCAGATTTAGGCAAGATTGTGAAATCTAAATTTAGAGGCTTTGAGAATTGATTCAGCTGTTAAAAAGGAGATGTGTATGGCTTTAATGACAATCTGAATGAAATGAAAAAGAACAAGATGCATTTTTAATTACTGAGAAAAGTATATATAAATTCCAGCAAAACATTATGTCCTTTATGAGTCGTTGGAAGCTTAAGTAAAGCTCATGTAAAAGTGGCACACTTTGATTACTGGGACATTATCAAATTTGTCAGCAGGAAAAGTTACCTGTAGTGTTTTGTGCTTTCGTGTCAGATTTTGCGCAAGTCCGATCGTTATTTGTGACATTTTAGTCATATCTAGCAGCCTCTTTCAGAGTAGCGCAGACCTCTGGCACTGTTTTTCTGGTCTTCCGCTCTGTTCATGTAGGCTGTGAAGTGCAATTTCCGGATAAGGGGCGTTTTCATGCCCACAGGATGGTGTGTCCTCTGGGTAAGGACAGTAACTATCCTCCTTCCTATCCCTGTCTGTAGCACTGTGTTATGGTCTTTGACTAGGGGAGCCTGGAAGTCCCCTTTAATATGTGTTTTTTTATTTTTACTTTTTCTGTTTATTGTGATCATTTACGAACACGGATCCCCTCAGGAGAGGTCATTATCCAGATAACATATTCAGATAATGAGATATAATTTTTATTCCAGGTGTAAAAGGGGCCTTGTTTTCTGCTTAGCATTATAGCTGTGGTTGAAAGCATGACTATAGATTTAAATTCCTGTTCAATCTAAAATTTACTTCCATCAAGGCATATTAAAAGCTATACATTTTATTTCTAAAATTACCCATACAGTGTAGAAATGTTCCAGATTTGAGGTATTCTTTGAAATGCTCTCACAAATATATAAGAAAATGTCAACATTTGTGTAAATGAGGTTCAAAGTATCTGCATGTGACCTTCAGATGAAATCAAACATCTGACTCACCAAAGGTTCTTTTCTTAAGAATAATTGGAAGAACGGACATGTCGTAACTCACCACTGGCCATTAATCTTTGAACTTTGCCTTTACTGGCATTAAAAAATCATGGTAAATGTGTTTTCAGTGTACATTTTTAGACACGGTCATTAAAGTGCTGCAGGATAACAGCAGGGTACCAATTAGACCTACTTAATGTCCATTACTTCCCTCCGCTCAGCAGTTTTACTTCATTTAGTGAGTAAACTATTAGGTAGATGCAACTGTGTCAATCAAAAAGAAAGAGAACGCTTCCATATGAATTATGGAGTATTTCCAAAAAGGAAATTAATTATGCAGTCTGTTTCAATAAAGTAATTTGATTGAGCAAAAACTGCTGTAGTAAACAGGAAACATCTTAGCATCTTTCCTCTTTGACCTGTTTTCTTTTATTCATGTGTATGGAAAAAAATTCCAATATTTTGGTGACAAAACAAGAGTTGATTGATCATTTGTGAGCCTGACATACCAGGAAGTGCGCAGAGCTGTAGTAATGTTTGGGTAATATAATTCCTTGGGTATTTTTGTACATCAACTTACAAGTTCCAGGAGTTGCCTCGGTAAGTTGTACAAGATGGACAAAATAGGCCAAAATGCTTTGATTGTGCACTAGATCGGCATCCATCTTGCTTAATCTTCCTAAACATGCAAAAGGCTTCAGCTGGAATCCCTTTGGCCTCAGATGACCCTTTTATATAAGCTGTGGACAGCAAAGAAAAGGAATCCACAAAACTTCAATGGCTTGTTGAGTTAGTTAAGATTAGGTCAAAAAAATAAAGAACTGTAACCCCTCTGCTAGGCTCGGAACTAATCAATCAACCTTTGTACATCGCATGACTGGATTCCATTCTAAAAATTGTTCTGTCAATTGTAAATTATCCAAAAGTGAACTAAAATTGTTTTTTTTCAGGTAGTTTTTTATCAGTTTGTTAAAATCTTAAGATGATGTAATAATGTTTTCTATAATTCTAAATGCTTATGGTATGGGGAAAACCATTCTTCTTCATCATGGCTATAATATTGAATGAATGATTTAATCCCATTGGCACAAATTCAGTGCAATTTCTCTGACTCAATAAAAAAGTTTGAACTTGTGCCTTAAGGACTCGATCACAAATCACAGGAAATGTGGGCTCACTATAGATTTATGCTGAAACTCATTCAACAGATGATTGAATGAGAAGGCAAACTGGCACAATCTTTTTTCTCTGAGCCTCTAATGCAAAACGGGTCTAATTATCCTCAGGTCTGACTGTCCTCAGGTCCCGTTTGGGTCGGGTCGCTTCTTTTTTTCCCCCAAAAAGAGATTCAGAAGTGAGATTTGTTCTCCTTTTCAAAGCCAAACTGATCAAATCCTTTTCCAAAATAATCCCACGTAAGAACGGAATGCCTCACTGGTTCAGTTTCAGTTCACAGTGCAACATAACTGCTCCAAATGCATCTGTGTCCTAATTTCATTATACCAGAGTCTATCTGATGTGTGGGTAACTCATATCCATTTAGTTTACAGTTTAATTTAGATGCCTGTTGCCTCTCTAATTTAACCTTTTCAGGTATATTGTTTGCTGCATTAGTGACTGAGTGAAATGGAGATGTTTTTGTTGTGTTATATAAGTGCTGAAGGGCTCTGCAGGCTGTAGGAAGTGTAACATGGTCGGCTGGTGGTCTGGTTTTCTCAGACTAATGACTCTGAACGTGATTAAATTTGTTAGTGCAGACACAAATAATAGAGATTAGAAATGTGTTGTTTATGGTTCAGCCAGCAGTGCGGAATACACATGGCTAATACATTGGCAAGGAAAGCAGAGGTGTAGTATAAACAAACACATATACCTCAGTGTTGTGTGAGGGTTGATTGATTTCTGTCTAATAAATCCTCCACAGCTTATCTGAACCATGACAACACAGCTATCAAGCACGGGACACGAAAAGTAAAAAACAGAAAAACGCAAATCGGATACGGACAACCATTTGAATCGGCATCAAGACCTGTCGAGTTAATGTTTTGATCCAGATCCAGATGACAGAAATTATGGAACACTCACATGTGTTTCCAATCATTCTGGCTGATTAGACCTCTTGTCTTGAGTGACACCCCTGCTGATAGGTTTGATACACATATCAGTGTGTCCCAGCATAGCCCTGCTCACCCTCAACGAGGAAGAGTTTTGATCAGAGTAACTGTGAGCAGCTGTGTGGGTGTGCAGGGTCTTTGAAAGAACAAACTGATGATGCGACGTAGGTGGATTTGCTCTCTTTTTGATATGTTCCACATTGGTATATACTGAATAAGTTTTCACTGTAAGTCCTTCAGTACTACTTCAGATGTACATTCGTTTGCTGGTTCCTTGCGAACAAACAGATGTCCTTGCTGTCTTAATCACGTGCTCTTACCCTATGGTCATGTGTCGCAGTTCATATTCATTCATTCACTTCTTTCAAAGCTGCTGCATCCTTTCGCAGCTTGCAAAGATTTATGGTGGAGTGGAGGCAGAACACATGCTGCATAGTTACATGCCAGGAGTTGTTTTAAGCCTGCTGTCCTTCCCAAGGGACACACAAAAAGCCCCACATGTATGTGGAGAATGTGTCGTGTTGCAATCTTGTACATAAACACAGTAAGACTGCAAAAATCTCATTGACCTTTGTTTGTTCTCTATGAAGTCATTTTTGTCATGTGAAGGTCAAAAGAGGAAAGATCTGAAGAAGTATTGATATAATTTCAATCTGTGTTAGACTGTACGATATCATGTTTGCTGCATTGTCAGATTATGAGACGAGTGTCGTTTTATGATGAAAAAGGACCATAAGAGTCATCGTCAGGGGCAACATTTGGAAAATAGCACATAAGTTGATAGAACCATGCATCTCTATCTGCCAACTTCAAGTTATTTGCCCCCGTTTCTGACTCACATGTTTCCTAACTTTGAAGGATTTTCTAGAAATGACTTTCAGTTTCCCGAATAAGATTCTGAAAATAAATTGATTTGTTATGGCAGATTTTCACTTGTTTTAAGAAAATAAGGCTTCAAGGACTCAGTGTTACACATTCAAACAAATCCTCCTCTGCTTCAATTGGCGTAATCAGCCATCCTCTCCATGTATCGCTAACTGATCTATGTGAATAGGAGCGGAGCAGCTGGAGAAAGGCCTAAGGGAGGGCGATGTGTGACACCATTAAGGTGGAGGAGGAAGAGTAGGATGTCACGGGGGGTAAAGAGTCCGAGTCTTGTCAGGCCCCGAGGTGTCCGTGGGGCGTTTCATCGGGGGAGCGCGGCTAACCTCTGCATCGCGTCTCGATTTCCTACTCTGTGAATCACGCCAGTCCCAGCAGACAGGCAGACAGACGGATGGACGTGCAGATAGACAGGCAGGCAGCCAGCCCACTCAGTGGAGCAGAAACACCAGGAGCTCAGTGGCTGCCATGGATACACTCCTAGAGTCTCTCTGGCTTTGCTGCTCTCTTACTCTGTGTGTGCTGTGTGCATGTTTACTTTACAAGCCTTGACTCTGCCCACTACATCAAGAGTGTTGTATTTATTAAACCTGTTTTTGACCATTAAAGCTGGGCAAAATTAAGGATGTAAAAAAAGCACCTGGGACACAACGCGACTGTGTCTGGACATCCTCCAGACAATAGAAAAACATAAATCATGACAAATAAATGTTATCAAATGTTATAAAGTAAGTCTTCAAAATATTCACTGGTACATAGTAAATAAAGCGAACGACATGTCCTTTACCCGTTAGGAGTCTTAGAATCATCAGTTATACTCCTTAAAAAAGTGATGTAAGTTACTGAAACGAAGTAGTTAAAAATGTCACATAAAGGACTTTATTTTGGGACAATTACTGTTCATTTTCACACAGTTGAAAGGAGGCTTTGGTGCAGTTGTGGCTCACTGGGGGGGGGGCAAAACTTCATTTTGAATTGATCATTAGACCCAACAGTCCTCTGATTTCACTTTTTTTTACCCATATAAATGCAGACTTTTTCTATGATTACCTTAATCAGATCTGTAAAAAAGCTGTAATGTCCAAATTCATCATACAGTGGTATTGTCTTTGTATTGTCTTCTGGATCTACATCCATAAATGTTAGAAACATGTCCAAACGGTTTTATCCTGCTGAATCAGCGTCATCTTGGCTACAAATTGGTGGCTGTCCAGACTTATCTGGCTACAGCAATACCACAAATATCTGAGCATATGGTCTGGCCAAAATTGCACCTATAAATAGTCCATCATAGGATATATATGCCTAATATTTTTTCATTTAGATTAGTGTCTTAGTTTGCAGGAAAAAGTTGGACAAATGCTCCATCTTGCAGTGTCAAAGAAGGTGGAGAAAGATTGCTATATCCAAAATCTGATCCACATCTGCCTCAGAATCTAATCATCTCATCCTTGACCCATGTCCCACCTATCTACAAAATGTAATCAAAATTCCTCCTTTACTTTTTTAAATATCCTGACAAACGGACACACAGACCTCCTTGGCGACTGGCGGTAATACAAACAGCAAGTTATTAGGGTTTATCAAGGTCCAATCCTGTCTGTAGTTGAGCTCTAAAAGTTTTATTTTCTTCAGTGGAAAAATCTGCCAGTGAGGTTATTTCAACCTGTTCGTAATACAAATCAAGTTTCAAGAATTTGAAGATGGGTAGATCACACCTTGAGAACTAAGAAATACACAGGAACAGGAAATGTGTTAAAAGCTTCAGTTTTAAAGAAAACCGACTTTTAGGCGACAACAGACAAACTAGTTGTGAAGATGACGATGTTTGCAGCGTCTTGTTAATTGATGAGACATAATACTGTCTAACACATGGACATACTGTCTAATTCTGACTGTCTGATGTGTTGTGTCTGTTTCTCGTATGCTCTCAGGATGTCCATCGCATCACCACAGGCGACGGCATCAAGCGCACTGACAAGGAGGACGCCGCAGCCAGCGAGGTCGGCTGGATGACCTCGGTGAAAGACTGGGCCGGGGTCATGATATCTGCCCAGACGCTGACTGGCAGAGTCCTGGTGAGTCTGCGCTCCATCATCACCCTCATTTACTGTTGACAGTGGAGGTGCGCGGCCTACGTGTAGCTGGCTGTCAGTTAGAATGTTAGAGAAATGAAGTGTGACAGCCAATCATTACCCACAAGCCTCCTCATGACAGCAAACTGTAGGCCCTCGGATTTATCGGATGGTCATCGCATTGTAACCCGTCCGTCCTCTCGGTCTGTGGGCGTCGAGTCAAAGCCGAGGCGGAGGGGAGCAGAGTTCAGACTGAGCTGCCAGGATGGAAATATGGCTGTTTTTTTTTCCCCCTATGTGAGAGTGTTTGATGATTTGGCTATAAGTGCTCAGCAAAAGCTGGCGTGGAGCTGGAGAGTAATGAAATGAATTGAGTGGGAGTCTCATGCCAAAGCTGCAGTGCTTCACCCCACCCGCCCCCCTCAGCTTCTCCCACCACCCTGAATGTGGTGCAGCAGCTCCAGCTGGCTCACTGTGCTTGGCAGTTTGTCTCTCTGTCACAGCGGTTTCATGGCTATTGGGCTTTATTAGTCACCAGTGCTGTAAATCAGAGCTACTTTCCGTCCCCATATCTGTAATCCTTAAAATATTTGCCTTCGTATCCGTATTAGAGTGGGTGGGTCATAAACCAAAAGTTGGAAGAATTGTTGTTTCCTGTCTTAAATTGACTCTATTTAACTTTTTCTGAAGAGCAGCCATTGCAGCCAAATATGGTAATTGCAGAATATTGTGCATTGGATTTTTCATGATATGATTATAATGATATAATCTTTCCACTCATTTTATATTTCATTTTAAGCATGTGTACAGTTGCACACACAGTAGCTAAGGAAGCCTTTTTAGCTCACAGTCGCTTATGTACGTTATGTAAACTTGAAGCATTACATCCTACATCCACTAGGAGGCAATGTGAGGGCCAAAACATAAATCATCCCTGGTCGGCACTGCAACACATTAAACATTTATTCAGATTTTTAACTTCTGACAAAGATGTTATGTTCAGTTGTGTCTGTCTGTCTGCAAGACATCTCAAAAAGCTATGGACAGATTTTGATGAAACTTGGTGGGCAGGTTGGACATGATCTGGGAAAGAACCCATTAAACTTTGGTATAGGTCGGCCTGATGGTGGCACTATAATTAACACTTTTACCTTTTTTAACTAAGTCATAAAATCTAATATATTTCCCCCCCTGGATTCCTTGGGTGTTCTAGTCAACAACCCGGCCTTGGCAGAGGTATGTGAAAGAACAATCAAGGAGATCCAGATTTTAACAAGTCAAAATTTTGTTGTTTAGTTTATGATTTTTCTCCCAGTAGAGCTTTTAAAAACATGCCTTTAAACGTCAGAGGATTAAAAGCTCACAAAAACAAACCTTTTTTGTTTTTCTAAAACGTTTGTCGCCTCAGCTACTGAGAGGAAATGACACATACAGAGAAGGGAATAAACAAAGTTTGTGCTAAAAACAGCAAATTTCCTCCTGCAAATGTCATATGAAACTTTTGATGACTCAGGCTGTTCTGAGGTGGTCCCTACGGCAACTTTTATTAGGTCATCTTCAGCAAGCGACAGCAAGATATTGTCATAGGGAAAGCAGCTCGACACCATTTCATGTTTTCTCATGTTTCACTTACAACAACGAAATGCTGTTTGTGGTCATTTCTCTGTGTCTGTGTGTCTGTGTGTGTGTGTGTGTGTGTGTGTTTGTGTGTGTGTGGCTCCAGCTGCTCTGTCTCATTGATGGCTTGACATACAACAGTTTAGTGAGCCCCCGTCTGTAACCATGGCAACCACAGCTTACCTAATCATGGCAGATGTGTGTTTTCTGTGTCAGCTTGTTAAAGCTCATTTCTGGGCTGTCTGAAGAAACTGGCGAGCAGTGT